>BMAW01108016.1:295983-330874 GCA_019974015.1 Nephila pilipes | reverse complement strand
TATATATATATATATATATATATATATATATATATATGGGGGGTGCTTACGTGCGTGCGTGTGGGTGGGTGTGGAATAAATGATATTTTCGTTCAAAAAAGTGACTGCAAGGGTAGAAAAGATAAGAATTCCAATAAGGGTTTCTCTATCTTGTTTGAATAATTTAGTATTCACAGGTAGGTAATATTATTTCAGAAACACATAAAACTTTAAGTAAATTACAAATGTCAGGAACGCTACAAAACTAAACAGAATAACTTCATCAAATATTGTGCTGTGTGTGTGTGTGTGTGTGTTTCGTTGAATAAAAAACAAAACAGAAATTACGTTGCTGATGTAATGGATGACCTAAGAAACAATATTTTCTCACTCTTTTTAAAAATATGTGGATATTTCTTGAAAGCGTTGTTCTCGGGGATCTTCTGCTTGGCACGGATAATTAGTTCTATTTCTTTTGTGAAAACTGGTAGCATTATATGTGTGTGTGCTGAGAGAAAAAGGGAATATTCGACCTTACTCCCTTTAAACTATATCTTTTGCTGTAATATTTATATAACGCATTTCATACGAGTACTATATACATAATTATGATTTTACGATCAAAGATAATTGATTACTTCGAATAAGTTATCTAAATTCTTAAAAAGCTATATCATCAAAAAAAAAGTACATTTCACTCTCTTGCAATTAATGAGGAAATGAAAACAATATCTTTGGTTTTAAACAAAACGTTACCAAGGATTTTAGACAATAGAATGTAAATTTGTGAATTGGCGAGGATGTTTAGTTCTCTGAAACCACTTTAAGAGAATAGTCATAGAAGATAAAGATAGAGCAGATTGAAATATTGAGGCAGAAGAGCGTTTATGCAGTTGAAAAACTTTCTTAGTGATATGCAACAGCTGCTTAGAACGAGGATTCTTCAAATATAGCCTCAATAAAGCAGGTTCCGATTTTCATTTTTCCTGATGCAGAAAAAAAACATTTCTCACTCAGTAAATTTTAATACAGGTTCCATAACCTCTAACTACACTAGCATACTAAAGTTAACACTGAGGCTCTCGTCCATTACCTAAAAAACTCGGCATGATTTCAACTAATGAGTTGGTTATTTTTCAGAAAACAATTCTGTTCTAGAAATAATTAAAATGCCTTAACAAGCAACATTTACGCCACATGTCAATTAATTCAAAAACTCAACAATAATGGAAACTCCTATGACCTCCAAAGGATTCTTGCAAATTTCAGTATAGACGGCAATGAATGGGCACGCGTGATAGTCAAGAAAGCATGGAATAGTAACCAAACCTCTCTTACCATTCAATAGCTTGTTTAAACGCCATGGCGAATTAAAAACCTTTCAGCCAACCTCTGAAGAAATCCCTCTAGCTACAGACCGTAACTCCTCCTAATCAATAACATCCACAATAGCAAGACTCTGAACACATTTTACAACGACATAAAAATTCGCCATGACTACGTACGAATTTACATTGATTGCAGAAATTTCCTAGATTCTACATTGATACTGGGGGGGGGAGAGCGAATCACATTTATAATTATCCAATTATTTTGCTTTTTCAACTTGGCATGGCCCCACACTTTTATTTATGACATAAGAATTTTTCTACAGCATCTAAATAGCCTGATCCGGCAGATTCAGTCATTCAAGTCCTTGGAACTGTCTATTGCAGGTATATTCAACCTTTTAAGCCTTGGGGAACCCTTTAAGCTTACCATTTTCTTGAAGGATCCTCTTGATCAAAGAGCAGATAGAACAGAGTACCAAGCTTTATCCTACGCAAATTTACAAAATTATTATTACATCTTTCTTTTATCACAATACAAATATCTTGATAAGATAATGAATGGTTTAGTTTATTATTCATAGAATATATTTTGTCCTAAAATATAATCTATGAATAAAAAAACATAAGCAACAAAATTTTAAATTATAATAAATTAATAAAAATTAAATTTTTTAATGACTTGGCTGTGATTGTTTTTATTGGAAAGTACTTTTACGTCTGGAATTATTATTGAAATCTGAAACCTAATGTCATTTTCAGCATCCAATCTGTTTCGGTATTTTGTTTTCGTCGCAACGCACAAAAAGAAAGATTAAAGTAACATCTGACAAATAAAAAAGTCACAATATAAAAAGTAACAAATGTAAATAATGCCAATATCTAAGACCACCTGGTTGTGAATATTAATACATTCTCTTTTGAAACATAGAAAGTTTTCATTTTTTTAGATGGATAATTACTTTAGTTTCAATTTTATAAAGTTTTTAAATAAATAATCCAATTCTTGTACTGATGGCATAGTAAATTCATATTAACCACAATTTGGCCTGACCATTTTTATGGTCAGAACAGACACACTGACATATGTACATAAAAAAAGTAAGTAAAAATGTGACAATCTTTTTTCATACATTTGAGCGAAATTCTACAAAGTACTCGTACTTCACACTTTGGATGTGAGTAAAATGTAGTTAAAAAAAAAGTTCTGTGTGAAACACTAACTTCAAGCTTCCTTCACATCAATATGAGTAACTCATCCTTGGCTGCATGTCTCATTCTTAGCCTTGCTATTGGATAGGCCATAGCATTATTCACAATTTTCAGAAGAGTGCTGGACAAACCATTAAATTAACGAGTTTTTAATACTGACAGTTCTTGATTCGATTTGAATTTTAAGTAGTCAAACTTGAAATTCAAAATGCTTAATGGCACTTACTAAGAACATAATTACTTATTCAAATGAATAAGATTACTGTGTTCGAGAAAATTTCTAAAATTTCGATAGATTACAACGTGCATTTTAAAGAAAATTAATTGATGGATACACTAGGTTGTTGCCTTGAAGTAATTTGCTTGCTAGATGGAAAAACTTATGGTTTTTTTTTCATATTTATGTACGTGACCAAACGTTTCGTGAAAGGTACCATCAGCGAATTCAAAACAATGTTAATGACTGCTGACATGCATATGGTCTGTCCAGCACATCTCTCATCTGTGAGGCATATTTTACCTAAAAATTTAAATTTTTTGTGTTTACAAAAGTAAGTAGATTGTCAAAGGCCTGTAGTGAAAGGAAACCAAGGAAACGAATTCATCTCACATTTACATATGTATGAACACAAATATTTACATTACGCATATACTTCTGTAAAACCTAAAAGCATAAAAAAAACCTATCTTGATATAGACAAAGCCTTTAGCGCAATGTGCACAATTTCACATCTACGTTGACATTGAAGTGTACTGTGGAAATGCGCTAAATCTTACTTGAATTCCAACTATACAAAGATATTGCTTTGGGGTGAGTTAAGTATTATTTGAATTGCCAAAGTGCTCTTTTTAGCCGTAGTAAAGACACCAAGAGCTTGTATAGATGTGTGTCCACTTTCAGTCATAATTCACTCACTAATTAGTACATTTCAGTTTTAGTTGATTTCTTAAACATTTAAGTCTCAAAAGATTAAAAGCACAATTCGAAGAATTTTGTGAATTATTAATTATATTTTTTTATGATTTTAATTTGTAATAATTTTTATCGATTGTTCTTTATAAAAGAGTATATTCGCACGATGAAATTTAGATTCTACAATTTGGCATCAGATAGAACTAAACAAATGGTTTGTTTACATGAATTTTACCTTTTCGGTTCATTCATTTTTTTTTCTCTCAAAAAATAGATTTCAAACCATTTGATTATCGTCATATTTATACTTGAACATTTTCATAATAACCAATGAGGAAGATTATGAGTGAAAGATTTCCACTAGACACGTAATTTCAAATTGTTTGAAAGTTGGATTGATCAAAGAGAATTATTGAATCTATATAACACGCCTTAGAGACATATAAAAATATGCGACTTCCCTTCCCTTTTTTTAAATTTACACTGTGTAATGTTAAAAAACAACGTATTATGGTGCGAGTATAAAGAAGGGTGTGTTCAAAACACAGTCACAACAATCTACAAAATATTGCATAGTCACAATGAATAAAAGCCTTCGCATATCATTTGAATCGATAACTTTTCTTTTGTTTGAATTGAGGTCTGCGAATACACATTTTTTTCTTTTGTAGTACTAGGTTTGAGTATACTAGGCAAAATGCATCCAGTAATGATTGTTTACTGTTGGCTGAATATTCCAGACATATATCAAGCCTGAGATAATTCTGCAATATTTAAAGAACTAGTGTTTGCAATAATTTGGCAATTCGCAATTTCTTACATTTTTTAAATCATTAATTAGAGATAAATGTCAAAAATTATAGATTAAATTTCAAGTAAAGCATTTGAAACCCTAAATACGTTATTTTTATGGACGATTAAAGAAAAATGATGCTTTGAAAATAAAAATTTTAGTTAATCTGTTTAGAGAAGAGAAAATGAAATAATAATAATTATTATTATATAAGAAAAATATAAAAAACACTGTTACGCAGTTTATGTAGATTTTGATTGTTTTTAAAGCAAAACTTAATACTATAGTATTAGGTTTTGCTTCAAATGGAATTTAAAATGTTTAAATAAGAATGAAAGGATTAAACATAAATAGTCACTTTTAATGTAAAATAGTTTTAATAAGTAGAAAACTTTATTTGTATTATGAACTTTATTAAATATCGAGAACTTTATTTGATTTCACTCCTCGTAATTTAGCAAATATTAATCAGAATCATAAATTAACTAGCCTTTGAACTGTTTATGAAGCATGCCATATTTAGACCAATTTAAAAATGTACTGAATGCATTTTGTTGGGTAAAAAGCTATAGATGACGCCATTGTTTTCAATATAATTTCACTATAATTTTAATCAGCTACTTGCAATTAAAACTAAAGCAAGCGAAAAATTATTGAATTGAATATATTTAAGATAAATGTAATTAAATATGAAGAAAATGGTAACAAAAAAATGAAAAGTGATCTGGTAAGCCAAAACGCTTCAACTAAAACAATAGCTCCTTAGATGGCTAGTAAAAATTTATCAGGGTGGTGCGTGCCCACGAAAAGACAACTAACAAAAGAGCGGGGAGGAACAGGATTTCTCAAAACCAAACTGTTGCAAAAAAATCTATCATAGCGAAAATGGAGGGATAATCTTCGAAGGCGTCTAAGATAGAACTGGCAGAAGACAGCAAATTAGGGATTTGTTGTTGATAGACATGAGAATTACAAACGGTAATTGAAATAGCATAGTGTTAGCATGAGATAAAAATAGACAATAAGCTGCCGACAACTGAGGGACGACAGTAGGGGCTCATTGCCTCTAGCGATGGACGTTACCAAAGAATCTAAGTTAAACTAAGATGTAAATCATTTAAGAAAGGTATTACAAAAGATATAATACAACGAAGAGTTACCCGCTGTGTAAGAAGAACAGAACCATTAGAGTTAGGCACCATATGTGAGTCTGGAAAGGAAGGATGATTCCTTCTAAACTGAAAAGATCTGGGGATACCGCTTTAGTGGTGATTAAAAGAAAAGAAAAGTAATTGTGTATTTATCCCATAAATACTTTAGAATAAGGAGGGTCTACCTTTTTTCTTTGACACATATGTCCATCCCATATGTGAGAAAATATATCTTGAATGCGAACAATTACCGTGGACGGCTGGTTTTTGAACTGTTACGGACCTACTCTTACTCTAAATTTTTCTTAAAATAGCCTTATAATCTAGCTTTAATTATTTTCTTTAAATATACATTTATATCTTTAAAAGAATGCCCACACGGGAACTAAAAACTTAATTTGTTTAAAGAGCTCCCTTCTGATGGATCGGAGTTACCCTGAGAAACAAGTGAGGAAGAAAATATATGTACAGTATTTGCAATAAAAAATTTACCTTATTTTAAATAAAACTATATATGTATTTGTACTAAATTTGGTTTATTAAGTTTATATCATAGTTTTATCATTAAATTATGAAAATCATATATGTATAAAAAGTTATACTTAAGGCTCCCGTCTAGTCGCCATTTTGATTTCGTGGACGTAATGTTAATCCTATGGAATTTTGACTTTAATTCTCACATCTTTATTATTTGATCTATTTGAATGCAATAAAGTGCATCTGAAAGAGCAAAAAATAATCTATGCTTCTGTGGAATTACTTTTTTCCTCCAATTTTTAAAAATATTTGAAAATATTCTTTAAAGACCGGAAAACTCAAAAACGAATAATTAAAATAAGAATAAAAATATTTTTAAAAATCTTAGGAAAAAAAGTAATTCCACAGAAGCATAGATTATTTTTTGCTCTTTCAGATGCACTTTATTGCATTCAAATAGATCAAATAATAAAGATGGGAGAATTCGAGTCAAAACTCCATAGGATTAACATTAAACTGACGAAATCAAAATTGCGGGTAGACGGGAGTCTTAAATCAATAAACACATTTTCGCACAAATTATCAATCTCAGAAATAAAAATGCAACATCATAAAGTTCTTACTTCTTTAAAAGTGTTTTGTTATCCAATTATTTCCCAAATTAACTAAAATAATATACTTTTTCAGGAAGTATTAATTATATCTTCGAAGGAATACGAAACAACGAGTGTACAAATAAGATGTCCTATAAGGGTAGTGGTATCGGGAAATAAATAAAAATTAATTTTACCACTTGGTAAATTGTCTTTTTAACATTATTATTTCATATTAGATGAATTTTAACTAAAACTTAATGTTTTTTACATACCTCCCCTCAAAGGGGACTTAACCTCGTAGAATGCGAAAGTGATTTTAATTAAAAGAATCTAAATCCTATCGTTGTTAAGAATGTAGATTTTATTCATTTTATAAGAACGATTTTGTTTATTAATTACTAATTAAGTATAAAAAATACTATTTTAAAACTATTCTAATTTAAATTAATTAAAACTTAATTTTATTTATTTCGTTTAAAATATCCATGGATTTTATATCTCGCATTACCCTAACTATCCCATGCAACGCATCAAAATTAATTCAGATTCATTAATTAAAAAGTCTCAGAATTTTTTTATTGCTTTAGCAGAATTTTTTTTTTTCAAAAGTATCAGTTTTCAGGATTTGATTTAAAAAAAGACTGAAAAAAGTTTATTTTTAATTTTTTTATAAACTAATGGTTGCTCAGCAATTTGAAAAATGATACTACCAAAAAAAGTACTTTCAGGAAAAAGAAAATTTCATGAAGATTTTTTTTTTTTAAATTTGTTTTTTTTAACCAAATCAAAGACAGTTTC
Source organism: Nephila pilipes (assembly GCA_019974015.1). Classification (NCBI taxonomy): domain Eukaryota; kingdom Metazoa; phylum Arthropoda; class Arachnida; order Araneae; family Nephilidae; genus Nephila; species Nephila pilipes. Next base: position 323,627 of record BMAW01108016.1, on the reverse strand, counting down.
CCGTTTCAACTGCACCTCTTTATATCCATTTAATTACTTGCGCTTGTTATCTTGTTTGAAGCTAAAAGTTCATTTTGATTAACTGGAAAATGTGTTTTATTATGCATTCGTTAAATTTAAAGAGTATTATGTAGTATAATGCAGATGATTTTATTTAATTTTTCAACAATACATGTTTCATTTATATCTTATAACTATTTGTTGTTCTATTAGAAATATAATTTTTTAAGAATATTTGTATAAAATATGCTATAAAAACAAAAATAATGGTTGCTCCATTTAATGTATATTCAAGAAAAGTCAAATCTAACAGAAATTAACTGGGTTTTTTTTATGTTTTTACATGACTCCTACTTAATTTTTTCTTAAATTATTAACTGCTATTTTGAATGTAAACGGTATTTTATGAGTCATAATTAAGATAAACAATAATTTGAGAAAAAAGTCTATTATTAATATTTAATGATATTTGAATAATTGCATTTGAATAACGAATTGAATGAATTGTCATTGCACACACATGCATAGTATCTAACCATTCTACATTCATCTTTGCTTGCATTTCGTAGCAATCGCCCCGGGAAAAGAATATAGGTCACTTTGAATGAGGACATATTTGTATTTCCTACTCGCGATTCTACTGTCATATGACAGTTGATTTGCGGCCACAGTAGCCGAGTGATAATGGTCATGTACTCGAGGCTGGAGTTGTTACTGTCAAGAAGTAACAGATAGAATCATGATTCCGCGAAAGACTCGTTGAATAGAGACTGTTGCACGTAAAAACTGTCAAGGATGAAGGTCCTCTCTCTAGAATGGTATGGAATTAAGTATGGTGAATTGCTTAAACAGATGTTCTCCTTGCGTTTTGACCGAGTTTGAAAATTCCGAAATCCATCGTCAATAGCCATCGTTGTGTTTTTAAATACTACGTTAATAAACAACCAATGAGTCAAATTCCTTTGAAAGAAGCATTTTTTCAAATATAGCAGCAAATTCAGCAATGAATGACAACATTTGAATATTATATTTTAAGCTTTGCTGTGCTTTTAAAATAAAAGTGCTTAGCGGGATATATATAGAACTAATACAAAATAAATAAATTAAAATGATTTCTTTCTCACATTCTCATACGGTCCAGTTCTAAATATAAAGATTTTCACATCTTTTGAATGAAAATTGAATTATTTCCTGTTTCTTATCGATGTTATAGTCTGGCTATGAAATCATTAACCGTTACCACCTACAGGGTGATCAATTTAAAAAAGAAACCCTTTTTTTTTTTGTATTATCCACATCTATAATATTTGTAACAAGACTTTCAACATTATTATTTATTTAATATGTCTGTATTTAAGGTGTCTTTTTTTTTCACTTTATAATTCAAAACTCGTTTTTTATACATATATTCGTGTGAACATCATTGCAATTTTTAATCCAATTCTGCACCGATGATTTGAGTAAATCGTTTGCGTCATTCAACGTTTTTATTTATTTATTTACATTTTTTAAAGCTAATTTCATAAGATTATGAATGGTAACCATAAAAGTCTCCTGTATGAACTAATTCTTTGATTTTAAAGAATTCCGAAGTGTACTTGGACATATTCAAACTTTTGTTACTTCACTTGAGTTTGAGGACAGTTACTGCTGATTTCAGTAAGACGGAATAACTCCACGCCAAACATAACAATGAAAGTGCTTAAGGAATTCTTTGGTGAAAATATAATTTCAGTATACCTCTGGCCACCAAGATCACCAGATCTAACCCTATTAGATTTTTTGTAGGATTATCTCAAGGATAGGTGTTTTGATAAGTCATGCAAACATCGATGAATCAAAATAAATCATAACTGAAAAAATCTCGTCAGCAAAACCAACAATGTTGCGATGTGTGTCGAAAAATTTGGTTCAAACATGTTTGCATTCAAAATGGAGTCGAATAATTTCAACATTTACTGTAAGAAATGATAACGAAAAAAATTTGAATTAAATTACGTTTTTCAAAATAAAATTATCACAGGATTTAGTAACATTGCGTCTCTAGATTTTAGTTTTACCTCACAAATAAGTTGTAACAGTCCAACAGTGTTGAAAATTGTCTTCCATGCTTAAACAAAGTTCAAAAGATTACACTTCAGTGTTAGAATAGTTGCCATATCCATCAGACTTTAGGGTAATAAGAAAAACCGACGGATACTCTTTTAAACTGTTCATCCTGTATAAGCATGCATGAACTGGGAGTCAAGAAATGTCAATATAAGGCTGCAGTGGGAAGTCTTTAGAGAATATTGATTATGAGGGTGATTAAAAACACTTGTGTTTATACACATCGTGGCTCAGTTTATTTTTGATTGATTGATATTAACATAACATTTAGAAGCCACACGAAGGTTATTGGTAATGGGCCACGTAATTTTGAACTTCGATCAAATTATGATTACCAAATCTGAGCTGGCTCCTCTCTCTTCAAACTTAAGTCTTTAGGAAGACCAGCAATCCAGTCCATGAACGGAAAAAAACAACTCCAACAGAAAGATCATGACCATAACCACTGACTACCGTGACCCCGATTAGTTAAGCAAGTTGTTGCCATAAAGAGTTTCCCTCCCTCAAATGGCTCCAAAACAATTGTATCACTGATTTATAGGTTAGTTTTGATTTGTAGTCATTTGCTTCCAAGTAAAAATTTGATTGCTATCGTATCGAGCTGTTGTCACCTTTTTTGTATCGAATTGTCCCCTTCGATGAGACCCGGATTTATTTTTACACACCGAAAAACAAGCAACATATTTTTTAATAATTCGAGATAAAAGAAACCAACTTTTTTTAAAACAACGTTTTTAAATGGTGGCAAAGTTTTATAAAAAAAACTTTGAAATATTAGTTAAAACTTTGTAAAAAAACCTCATCTCTCTCTCGTCTGTAAGATTACTCTCTCTGCGTAGTTTAATATATCTTCCATAGACGGTGCCACGTTACTAAACAAACTACGTTATTTAAAAAAAATATTGAAACATCAGTTAAAACTTGTCGCAAATGTCTAATTATTGCATTGTTAGGCGAGTAAGAACGATTCCCAAAGTTTCAGAGCTCTGGCGTGATGGGAAGTTGGTTAAATTAACGATCGAAAATTTGATGACACACAAACACTCTCTCTCACACACACACCAAGTGAAATACAGAAAAACGTTTTAAAAAAATAGCTTGCTTTTCATGACAGGAGGTAAGAAATTTTGCGCGTCCAGAATTGCAGAAGAATATTCTTCACCTGGGCCTTTTATATAAATTCAAATTACGTGATAAAGCAATGATAAGTAATTAAACATTAATTTTGTTAAATTATTTAATTCTACACGAGAAAAAGCCATCTGGAGAGGAATATTATAAACAAAGATGGATACAATAAATACCATTGCTTATATATTACATTTAGGCTAGATAGATATTTGTAGAAATGTTTCATGGAACTATTTGTAGGGAAAAAATACGTACAAGATTAAATAATAAATGTAATAATAATTAATTAGGAAATAAGTTGCTGAAAGATAAAATCATTCGGATTTCATATTTTTTAAATCAATTGCATTGACGTTTTTCAATATCATTTCTACATATTTCAAGCTTTATCGATTTCGTTATTCAAAAATTGAACTTTGTAATTATTCAAATTTAAATTACCAAATTAAGGCAATGAACATATCATTCGTGTATTTTTATCAATTTAAAAATCAGAAATTTTAATATAAGGTGTGTTTGAAAAACAGCTCTTTGTAAAATAAACATCTGTAAGAAATAGTTTGAAAAAGTAATATTGCTTGAAAAAAAGCACTTTTCAATATTAAGCTGTGCTAAAAATATTAATGGCGTTGAACATTCAGTTCATTTTCAGACTGTAATTTAACATGTTTTATTAGTGATATTCTATAGTAAGTAGTGACCGTAGAATCCTTTTGATTATTTGTTCCTACATGTAAACTATTATATTCTACTTTTTCTTGTTAAAATTTCTTCTTTGCCATTAAATTCTCAGTGCAGGGATGATAATCTTCAAGAAGGCCGGTTTATAGCTCTAAACCCTTTTGGGTGAGCTTGGTTCTCTTGGGAATTTTGCCAATAGCTCTCGTGTTGTTTTTCAGTTCAACGCAAATGATCTATCGAATCAAAAATCAAATAGGGTATTCTATTGTTATATATTATATAATCTCTATAATGGTATTGAACTTATGGTCGTATTACTTTAAAGAAGCTAATAATCTAGAACAAATGAAAATATTTTAAAAAAGAACATTTGCTCTCATTAAAAAAGAAGATTCAAATAAAAAAAAATTCACAAAATTACTTGGAAACAAAATTCATTTTTTCAATCGAAACTTTTTTCCCTTCATATTCTAAAACAAGAAAAGTGAGAAACTTGTATTAAAATACAATTATAAGATTAACAGAAAAAAAAAGTTTTTTTCACGCTATTTTTGACTATTTATCAATTTTCAACAAGAAGATGCAAGGAAAAAGGGCTTTTCCCTTTTTGTTGCATTAAATGCATTTAAAAATATTTCTTTTTAATCATTTTTTCTTTAAAGTTAAGCTATTTCAACTTTTTCAGATTCATTAAGTCATAATAACTTAAACTTTCCTTTTGTTTTGAATAAAATTACATAATCTTTTTTTTCCTTGAAAAATGTATTCTTGTCTGCATTTGCAAAATTTTATTTAATTATTTATTTGTTGTTCTTAATTATCATTCCAATCTTGATGGAATGCGACGAAGCTCCATACATTCTATTGTTCAAAATGGAATTAGTGTCTGCACATGAACTAATAACTGTAGAATTTAATTTAATTTATTAATTTGCAGTTTTAACTCCTTTAGAAATTTGTTTAAAGTAATTATTTTCAACGTTATTATTATTTTTCTGTTTTTTTAATAAATATTTCATAAAATATTATTTAAATTGATTATATTTGAATAAAGAAAATTAATTGATATGGAGGGAAAACAGGTTTCAAATTTCGAGTATCATTCAAAGTCTTTAGAAGATAATTTTAAGAAAAATATTTGTAAAAAGGACATAAATTCCTCCCCCCCCCCTTTCGCGAAGAATATATACCAATTTTTAAAAATTTTATGTTAAAGGTATAGTCGTAGTTACTATTATTTAGCATTTATTTCATTAGGAAAAATCATTTGCGACGTGGAAAACGTACGTAACTTTGTGTCGTAATTTTCTCTTCACTGACCTCGGAGATTCTTTGGTCATTGCATTTATAACCCTTTGCCTACCAAGTGAAATGTGATTAAGTAAATTAGATGATGATAAGAAGTAAAGTGAATTGAATTAAAGATAGTGATATATAAGCAAAATAGAATTAAGATGAAATAGAAGGGAGAAGTGTTTAATTATTTTTATGCTATTGGTAAGAACATTAAAATGAAAATAGAAAATAAACTGAGTTTACATTTCTACAATTCTTCAAAATAGCTACTCTTTTCTTGAAAGCAAAGATAAAATCTTTTGTACTTATTTTGAGAAATGCATTTTTAAAGTGCAGGAACCAACTACTTCTATATTTTGAGTAATGATAGTTTTCAGATTATCTATTGTTTGGAGATTATTTTCTTATACAATTTATTTAAATATCCTCACAGAAGAAATTCAGGGAATGCTCAGGTCGGGAGACAAATGAGGCTAAAAATTTCTTAAGATAAATCGATAGTCAGAAAAAAAAAATCTCGAATCATGTCAATGGTTATATTACTTTTGTGGCATTATTGCATTGTCTTTTTTGAACCTTTAAACTGATCTCTTTTGAGGGATATTTTAAAAAGCAAAGATTATGAAAACTGTAGATAATTTGAAAATTGCCATATCCTTAAAGGGCACAATAAATCACTCCAACATCCTGAAACTCGGCTCTCAAAATATGAACAAACAACTTTAGCTTTGTCTTCATGAAAGAAGCGAATATTTTAAACATTTGTTGTAAATTCGAGTTCAGTTTTTTTTATGTGAAGTTAGAAGTACTTTTCCGCCTTAACTTAAAACTAATTGATTTAAAATGTGTTGCTTTGGTGTAAAAAAGTTACGAATTGCCAGTATAGGAGCTTTCAGGACCCTGGTAGTAACCATGACTTACATAACAGTGATCTCTATTGTAAGGATCTAAAACAAAGAAAAAAAAATGAACTTATAATTTAATTTGTAGTATATTCGTTCTCATTACATTAATTCGAAGTAATTCTTCCGGAATTTTTAAAGATAAATGAGAATGAACAGAGTAGTCTCTTTGACAAAAAAAAAAGGGATTGCAATTTATGCCAAGTTTAAATAATTATCACTATTTTAAATAAAAAGCAACTAAAGTCCTATTTTAACATTAATATCTATATAACTACATATCTGTTTATGTAAATAAAATTACGTTTATATACATAAAAAAACATGAATGACCAAATAATAATCAATAAGTATAAGTCATGATCTTATAGTTAGGAACTTCTCGCATACACTCCACTTTATTTATAACTTTAAAAATTTGCAAACTACTTATAAACATGCAACATGGGCTATTCACAAGATTTCCCTTGACTAATAACTGGGGTTTCTTTCTGATTTTATGTTTAAACTTCCAGCTTCTTCCCAATCAAATGAAACGGGGGTGATGCAAATTAAGTAAACTTTAGAAATGGAGTGAATAGATATAATCAAATCGTATAAAAGCGACAAAGAACTAAATTGAGAAATAATAATAAGGTTGCAGTGATAGGAAGGGTGATAGTGTGATATGCGTGGATGTCTTCTTCCTGGAAAAGATGATCTGGCGAGTTTAGAATCCAATGCTGTAGGATTGATGGATTATTTGATGGATGTACTAGTATCGTGCTCCGGTAAGTGTGTTCCTTGATATATAATAGAAGTTGTAAGAACTTGCTGCTTAAGACTTGAAAAAGGTGGATAGCATTCTCCCAAAAATGAGGATCAGAAACTTTATTTTGAAATATTATTGACAATTTTAGTTTCTTTACTTACACAGAAACTTAAATTGAGATTTAGATTTTGTGATAAGAGTAACATTTAAGGTGAAAACTAGACGAATAATAGATTGCAAATTAAGACGAATAATAGAATTCCGTCACAAACGTAACATTCTATATGCTGAGCAAAACTATGATTTCAAAATTTGAAGTTCATAAAATGAAATTTTCCTAAGACCTTAACAATTCAAATTTCTTTTAATATTTATTGAAATGTTTTGAAATAACCAAAGATTATTAGTATTTGTGAGAAAAAAATTAAGTGCACAGTGTACGAACCTATCTCAATTTGTAACACGGGAAATATCTTCTCTATGGATGCAGTATATTTTTAAGAAAGTGAGCCAGTATCCTAAAAATCCCATTTTGTGAAAGCTGCTTCTAAGGATATTTTTTCTCTGTGATGAGACACTTTTAATTAGAATTTTAAAATTTAATTTTCTAATATTTTATTTTTTAAATTATCATGAATAATATACCTATGGAATCAGCAACGGGTCATCTACTTAGTAACAGCAAATTCAAAAAAATATTTTAATGTATCAGTTATCTTATATATTGTACCCTAGTTGTAGGTTTGTGAAACAAGGTCATTTCTGTATCAATTGTAGCACTTTAATAAATCATGTGTAATAATATTAGGTTTCCAGTTCTTAAAATATTGTCAAGCTTGTGATAAGAAATAAATGTATTAATCCTTAAAGCCGTTACATTTTTTACTTGTTCCTTAGTGTAATGTGCATTTCTTTCTATTTAATTATTTTATTAATACACGAGAATCCTTATTCATACTTACATGCATAAAATAAAATTCTTTCTGAGTAAAAACTCTCAAGAATATATTTTACAGTTACATACGCATGAAATTTTTTTCGAAGACTTATTTATGGATGTAACATGAAAATCTTTATTATGGATAAAGAAAAAAAAAGTTTTCAGAAGTTTCTAATAGAATTACCTTTTTCTGGCTTTTGAAGAAATATGAGGTCTAATATTGTTTCGTTAAGACATAACATGTGCATCCTTTTTCCCCGTCTTTTCCAATAGAAATTTTTGCTCTTAATTACGAAGCTCTTTTTTAATATTTGTGACATTATTATCAATTTATTTGTTATTTTGACATTAATTTGTTATTTTGACACCAAGAAAAGAAATTTACGTTAATGACAGAATGAACAAAAATGAGTAATTATTTAGATACTTCGTGGTAATTATACTCCGTAGTAATGTGGAAATGTCCATGTCATTTCAAGAGAAACAAAACTGAAAATTAGTAGGTTTAATTGTTTGCTCAGTAAGAAGTTTAATACATTTAAATATAATAATTGAAAATTATTTAAAATCCATCATAATGTTATTCATTTTCTCATCAATTGAAATTAAAAACACACAGTATTTCGTCCGTATCATTATCCCCAGACAAATAATAAGAACATTACGGGAGAAGCACATTAAACAATTGCTACTGACATCAATCACGTAATCATATTAACAGTTAAAAAAATGTCTTACTTTCTTAAGTTAATTTTATAAACTTTTTTTCAATTCCTTCTAATTAAATAAGTTCGCTCTTCCATCTCTCTTAAGAACTACTTTCAAAAATTTAAATCCTTGCTACGCTAAATTCCTCACGAAATAGAATGACCAAAACAAGTAAATAATAAGTATACTCTACAAATTAATTACCATTAAAGCCATTTCAAGTAAATCTGGCATTAATTATATATCGTTTTTCTGTTGATAATTATCTCAGCAATGGGGCACAAAAATACGGTGGCTTTTTCCAAAAAATAAACCTTTGAACAACTTTTGAATAACAATCTTTAGTAAATACATACAGTTTAAAATCATGGTTAGTGAACGTGTTTCTGTAGCTCTTTAAGCTTTCGTTTAAAGTGAAAAGTTTCAAAGAATTGCACTTTTTTTTTCTTTCTTTTTTTGTTAGAATGTTTGCCGAACTAATTGTTTCAGTTAGGTATTTAAGACTGAAATCATATAAATAATGAAGATTAATGCATTTGTAATAATGCGATGTGAAATGACGTTGACAAAGTATTTCTACAAAATTAGTTCCTCTCAAAACTATCTTTATTATTTATTAGAAGAAATATATTGGAGGACAAATTGCATCTTTAAAAAAGTTCGTAGTAAATAACTTTTTAAATTTAGTTAATGGCTTTTATTGCACAAAGCTACTTTAAACATAATCATTCCATTTTATCCCTGTTAATCACTTAAATTTATAAAGGAGTTTATTGCAGTTATTTCAAGAATTGATAATAGCACACAGTTATCATGTAGTGAGGAATAAAAGGTAAATTAAAATAATCAATATTTATCAAATATATCGATATAATTGAATGATATTTGATCCACGGGGACAAATGTTGTCTTTGTGGAACGTGTGAAACGAACTAGCTTCGTTATTTATACTTGAGAAACATAACAATTCCATAAAACTAAAGTTTTATTCAGATTTATAAAAAGCATTATCAGAGTAAATTATTGATATGGAAATTTTTCCTTAATGTGTTTATAACCAACAATGCAATTGAAAATTTTAATTATCAGATAACAAATAACAGAAAATATTACAATTGTAAAAACGGGATCTATTCAATAGACTTCTAGTAAAGATATCCGAATCAGGTATTTATTCTATCAGATATATTTCTTCATATATATATAGTCGCTCAGCAGTCTAGCTACTTCCTCAATCTGCTCTATCTCTTATATGTAATACCTCCCCCCCCATCTCTCTATTCGATAATATTCTACTCATTACTTTATGCCATTGAAGACCCGCCGTGTAGTGGAGACAGATGCACATTAAATCTTTAAGACTTAAAGTCTTCTCGTTGACTTGGAGTTAGGACAAGGAGGTGACAGCTCAGATGTCATCCTCTTCACTTGACTGAGGTTCGAAATTACAAGTTCCGTCGCCAATAGCCCTCGTGTTGCTTATAGAGCGACGTTAGCAAAACCAAAAACAAATCTATTCATCATATTTTTATATAGTATTGCTAATTTACATAAGTCACGGTTTCCTTCATAAAGCGAGGTTCTAAATTCTATCAGGTATATTTCTAAGTAATATATAATATAATAGCCCAAACGTTAAATAAAAGTGAAAATGCATGAAATTTCTTTACACGTGAATTGTAATCAAAAAATCAGTCTCCGATATTTCTTAGTATAAAATGTTCTGAGACGTTGACCCAACTAAACTTCTCCATCCAAAATAAACTATGCAAATTGCACTTATACAAACGAAATGTCAATTCTAAATAGGACCAATTCTTTAGAAATGGAAGAAACCAGTATAATAATGTCAAACTATATATATGAAATTTAAGTTCTTCCTATTTAAGTATTACTTCCTGAAATGGTACTTATTTACGAAGCAAATATACAACACATGCACTTATATTAAAATTTCTCACTAAAATCAAATAGTTTAAATGTAAATATTCAAAGTATTTTCTTTAAAAGTGTTATTTTTTGCGGGATATTTTATTGAACAGTTTCGCATGAAAATAATGTTGATATTTCAGAGTTCAAAATGGGTGTATTTGGTATGACATTGCAATTATTTTTTCCCACAATTCATTTTTGTAAACTTTAAATATATAAATAAACAAATTTAAATTTGAATTTTGATCTTTCCAATTTCCATTAGCACTGTCAGTGACCCCGTCACTTAATTTAGCAATCCAAAATATATACTGAATGCGAAAAATACTGATGCGAATTGATTGAAAATTTTATTATCTATATTAGGAATAATTCTTTTACGTATTGTAATAAAAATTATCTAAAAGTTATACTTCAAGTAATATTGTAATAGAATTTCAAGTCGTATTCCCTTTTATTAAACTTCGAGGTGGATTTATGACGTTAGTTCAAAGCTTTAGCTCAAGAATATTAGTCATGACTTATGTAAATTAACACAAGAAATGTAATGAACGAGAAATAAAGATTATAAAGGTATTAAGTAGGGAAATCAGCAGAATTAATAATCACAACATATGGGTGCGAATAAATGGGAAGTGATACTCTAACAGCGATTTCCTACTTAGATCCAGCAACTATGAAAAGAAATATATTGGAATTGGATCCACTTTTGCGCTTATTAAAATAAGTAGAATTTTCAATTATAACTTGCCGTTAAGGATGCGATCACAATAACATTCCTCTTTAATACATACATACATATAATACATATATACATGTAATATATATATGTATATTATATATATATATATATATATATATATATATATATATATATATATATATATATATATATATATATATATATATATATATATATATATATATATATATATATAATTATTCAACTGCAGTAAATAATTGCCAGTTTTCTGCTCTTATTATATCGGGTTGAATTTCATTTGAAGGTTGCTGAATTCTGTAGGAATAATTTGCTTCATTTCATATCGTGAACAGTGCTTTTTACTAAAGAAAGAAAAAAAGAAATTGATAGCATAGAGAAAAAATATTTTTCAGTAGAAAAATATCTCTTGCTTCCAAAACTATAATTTCACTACTGCTGATTTAAAATAATCAATTTGTTTTAATGTTAAATATTTTGTCATAAACTCTTAACAACAGTACTTCATTTTTGTTTTTGTTACAAATCTTCATACTCATATTCTTGATATACCAAAACTTATTCATACATAAAAAAATTGCTGATATGAAATTTTAGTGACGTTTCATGGCTAACAAAGTTCTTTTGTTTTAGCTTCTTAGAAATTAGATAGATTTTAAATTCGGAAAATTATGCTTTTCCCTCGAGGCATAATTAGACAATATGTAGAATATTATGATTCACTTAAAAAGTTCATTCCTTTTGAAATGATGCTTTGTTTAAATTTTTTCTCCTTTAAAATAAACATTTGATCATTTTTAATGCTCGTTTGTTGCTAAGCCGGATAAATTTATTGAATATTTTATGCATATTCAAAAGAGAGAAGCATACAGCTCATAATTTTAAAGAAATTTCTTTAACAGAAGTACATTAATATTCTAAAGATCTCATTATTTTATTTTAAAAGTTATTTGAGTAAAGTTTTGCGTTTTAGAGATATTATTAAGGAGTAGCGAATGTATTCTCATTAACTATGCATAATTTCTTATATAAACCTTTATGTAGAACTTATTTTGAAAAGTAACTAATTTCAGAAAAGTCATTTTATATACCCAATTAATTTCTATAAGTGAAGGTATAAACGAACTACATCTGTTCATTTACTTTTGAAATTATTTTTAATATTATAGCAATTTTCCTTCTGATATACCTGAATTTATGACTAAATCACATGGGATTGTTATTTTATAATTATTTATGTTTGATTTAAATTAATATTGTGTCGGCGTTAGATACGTTTCAATGCTTTTACATGAACTGTGCTTTTCACATAGTTAATTATAAAAATAAGCATTCACAATAATATAGGATTTAAGACAAAAAAATATTTATTAAGTGATGTACTAAATGATATGTTAACTTTTAGTAAAATTCCTATCTATCAAGAAAAAAAGTTAATTATAATTCCGTGTCTTAAAATGAATAAAAAAATAATGGAAAATTCAAAATAGATGATACAGCATATCTAGATAGCAAATTTATGCTTCGAACTTAATAGAAGATTTAAACTAGTTCTTTGTATAACGACCTTCCCCCTACACCTAACTGGCTAACAATAACTGTATTTCTCCATACAATCAAAGAGAATAAAACCTAAATTCATAAACAAATTAATTGTAATACATAATGAAGGAACACCCACAAATCAGAATGCAGAATGTTGTGTGAAATAGTTCAGAATTCCGTTTCTAGATGGTATCCTCTTCAGTTAAACATTTTAAATACATTTGGAGTAACTCATTTATATATATTTAGCCAAATGTAGATTAAACGTTGTAAAAGGGATCGTAGACAGATGATTAAATATTAGAAAAAATGATTCATTGCATTTTAAAAGGACACGCATCCATAATATAGAAATTCTGTAAATACATTTAATAATTATCTAGAAAAAGTCTAATTTATTTGAGTTGATCGATTTTCTATGTGATTATTAATGCTTGAAAATTTAAAAATAAGCCATACATAAGCCTAACACATCAATGTTTCTCAGAATGGAATACCAGTCAACGTTTTGAAATGATTTTTGTTTGAATGTACAATAATACAAATAAGGAATGGCAAAGCAAAATTAAACAGAATCTTCACTGAATTAATTCTGTATACTATATATATATACTGAAAATTTAAGAAAGAATAATTTAAAATAATTAAAAAGACAAAAAACCAGAAAGAAATGTAACAATGAAAGAAAAATAAAAGAAAATATGGAACCCAGCAAGTCATATATATATATATATATGCACTATATATATATATATATATATATATATATATATATATATATATATATATATATATATATATATATATGTAGAATCTGTGTTTTTTATCCTCAAAAGTTTTCTTATTTCCAAGAAGGCTATATGTATAACATTATCTTCAATGGAAGAAGAGCTTCTTTATTGACCGCTAGAGTATTGAATTCTGGCAATAATTCACTAATAATACAGCATCATTATATTTCATTTCCCTGTTGAGTAAATGAGCTTATTCTTTTCAGAAAAACAGACGACATGTAATTCCTTTATTAATCTCATTCAGGTTTTTTTCCCTCACGTTTTGTTTCGTTTGCATTAAATTAAGACTGATTTTCTTATTATTTTTGAGAAATTGAATTCAGATTGAAAGCCTTGTTCTTAATTGAGCTGATTAGTTTTCAGTTTTAAATACCAGTTTAACCATCAGGCATAGTTTAAAATTATTTAAAATGCTGTACAATTTTATGATACTAATATAATTTTTTTAAATTTGTCCGGACATTTATATACGTTTTATTAAAGATTACTCCAAATATATTAGTTTATGTTTTTATTTCTTACGTACGTTTTATTCATAAAAAAGAAAAGCTTTCTTGAAAATAGACAGGAGTTCATAGAAAAACTATTTTCCTTTAGTAGGAAACATTTGATGGAAGACCAAATTGATTGATCACCAGAGGTCAACTACGTGTGATGCATCTATTTATGGTTGCTGAAGCACAATATAAAGACAAACAGTACTTGGAATTCCTAGCGGAAAGTCGACCAAGAATAAACAGAAACCGTTAAGTGCCAATCATTGAACCATAAAACAAACCCAAGGGACAGCATCTATCATATTTGAATGGATATCCAGTGCTTTAGCTGCCAAAGGCATTTGGCCATTTGAGAGTAAAACTAAGGGAATATGGGTAGATAATAGAACATACAGGTTATCTTTATGTTAAAAGCCTTTTTGTTCTTGGTAGAGTAGAAGATATTTATAGAAAGAATAATGAAAGTTACGTGACACTTGATGTCAGATATTAATTGAGAAAGAATTCAGTAAGTTCTATATTGAAATTAAAAATTCAATGTAACTCAACCAATTCTTAACAGTTTGAATATTTTGATATATTAAATAATTTTATATTCACCGTGTTTATTCTATTTAATATATTTATTATGTATTTCAAATTAACTGAAGATACTATGTTAAAATTACAATATATTTATTCTTTTAATTCTCATTCAGTTTATATATCAACCTGAGATCTGAAAAAAAAAACGTTGTTAAAAGTTTGACTGTAGATACTATTTTTTCCCGCAATTCTGAGTACAATGTAAGCAAGCATCTGTGCGTGTGAGTGATGGTAAAGTTTAATAGAGCAAGAACCATATGAGGCCATGTTGTGCCAAACAAGGTGTAACTGTAATTCAGTCGTTTGAAAAAAGAGGAAAGAAAATTAAAAATTATTGACAAGAATGTGGATTGAAGATAGAGAAGGATCGCTATGTTTTCCTGCACCACGTCGCCATGTTCAGAAAAGATAGTGAAACCAATTTTTATATATGCATACAGTGGTGGCCAGAATTATGGACACTTTTGGAAAGTTTTATGTTTTTGAACTTTGTATGCATATAGAAAACATTACGGTTCACAAAATGTAAAGTCATATCTATCACTTTAAAGAAGATTTAATACTGAATTCAATACAAAAACAAAATTAAAATATTTGCAACACAAAAAGAGTTAAGCAGGAATAATTATCTATATACATTAGATACTGATGATTGCTGTGAGTTATCAGTACTTGGTAGGGAAGCTTTATTTTCTTTATTACAGTTTCCTGAATAGAACAACAATTCAATGTTCCTTTTTTACGAAACCACTCTTTCAATAATTTTATTATTTGGTAGGGAGCAGAATACTGCTGAAAAATAAATGAAGTAATGTTGGGAAAGGGATCCCTGATGGCAGATAGTAGTTTTGGTTCTAGAATAGTGTCAATGTATTTTCTGGCATTCAGTGTCCCATCGCTGACATGAATGCCCCCAGTACAATCTGCTGACATGCATGACCAAATCATAACACTAAGTGTGTTCATCACAGTTGCCTGAATGCATTCAAGATGCAGCTCTTTTCCTATTCTTACGTCTTACATATTTTCGTCCATCACTACCGAATAACGATATCTTAATTTCATCGCTCCATATAACTTGTGACCGACAATCATTTCTCCAATTAATGTATTCCATTGCCCACTGTTATCCTTTTTCGTGCGACTGTATATGTTGACTGAAGGGGACTATGTTGATGAATAAAACCTAATTTGACCGAAAAAATTAAGTTTTCTTCCATAGACCGAGAACTTATCAGCCGATGTGTTATTTGGGCCCAATAAATTAAATTTGCTTCATATTAAATTTAATTGAACTTCAGATTCATTGCATTGAGTGGTGTGGAAAAATTTTAAGTTTCCTTTTCATCTAAAGATGCAAATATATTCATGAAAATTAATATGAATATTTAAGCCTTTTAATTCAAACTTAGAATATATCTAATATTAATATGTGCTGCAAAAAGTTTAACAACATTTCAAATCATTTATATCAATCTATCTTGAGCAATTATAATCGAATGATTTTTGAGAAGTTTTTCGAATTCTATATGTTCGATGCAAAGAAAAAAAATGACTTCTTTCAACAATTTGAATTCTATATGTATGATGCAAGGAGAGAAAAAATTTCAACGCTTGTAAAAGCACGTAATTCAGCGCATTATAAAGAATAAAGAGTTTTGATCCAAAATTTAGAATTTTTACCTAGCTTTTAATTAATTTGGCAATTTTATTATTTTCCAAAAACTATCGAAAGATTTTATTCTAAAGAAGTATACTTAAATTAGACGAGTAAACATCATTTAAGATAAGTTTAATTTAAGATAAGAATGGGTATTTCTATTCGACTCTTGTGCCATAACTCAATCAAATATAACTAACACTAAAATGTCGATAACTTACAAGGACAGACAGTAGACAAATCTCAAGCAATTGTTTATTCAATAACCTTACAATATAATATTTGATAGATGCCTTCTCTCCAGGATAACACCCTAGATAGATTCACTGTTCAATCAATACCGAATTAAGAGTTTCTTACCAGAATCTCCCCAGTTGAGGTTGACTTGATTTCTTGACTTCACTGCGATCACTATCTCCCGCAGCAACTCTTGATCTCGTTTACTACCTGTAAGGCATATACTCAACGCTTGTGCCACTGGACCTCTATCACCTGAATTTCGTTTTGCTTACATACTCTCCCATCTAACCCATTTCACTTTATTTCTACCTACCCCTAATTTGCCTAATCAAGTTTCATTTTGGTTGGGAAAAAATTCTTATTTCCAGCAATCAATCTCATTTAAAGTCCCCAAGGATAGTGAAAAGAAAACCGCTAATATCCCAACGTCACACACTACCCTTTCTGGGACGAACGCACCGTATACGAATCACTCGTGGCCATCGTTCACGACAGAGCATACCAAATACGCATCATTGGTGAATGAGCTAAGGGATCGAACGATGTATAATGGTATTTTAATTTGAAGCGTCTTCTAAAAAATCTTTAGATGGTGCCCTGTGTTTACATTACATTTTTCCTCCACCAACGGAGGTGGAGAGAAAATGTAATGTAAACAAACTGAACTCGGCTCTTTAAAATTCTACGTGATGAACATCCGTGTTTTTGTTTTTTCTTCGAATGATCTTTAATTGGTTTATGTTATGTATTTTTAATTTCTTTCTTTTTAGAGCGTTACCAGCAGTACTGTTTGAATTTGCATTTTTTTTTTATTTCATTTATTTCCCATTTTATTTCCGAAAGCCTTGAGTCCTATTTATAATTGTGAGAAAACATTGTTTATCAGAAGAATATACTTATACGGTCGAAGAGCCAATTAATGATGAGAGTGTGATTAATTTTCTAAAAGGTTTGAAAGGAGTATTTCTTGTGATTGTGATGCGAACACTTTTTCAGAAACCTTGAAAACAGGACTTTGTGTTTCTCCGAAGTTCCGAGAATTTCTTCAATCGGTCTTCACTTTAAGTTTTGCTACTTTTTGCATCTAGTCTCTTTGTATATATTTTTTTAATTAATTTTAAAGTTTATTGATGTATTTTGTCAATAAAACTTCGGAATAATTGCAATAGCGCTTTTAAAAATTATTTCTCAAATTAAGTACTTCTTTATACACTTTTTTCTGTAAATTAAAGGAGAAAAATTGTTACAAACCCTAATTTTTAAATGCATAACCTCTTAAATAATAATCAAAAAAATTATCAAAAATTATAACAATAGGATAAAAACTTTTTTCGTGATTTTTTTCTGAACTTAATCTTAGCGACGCAAAACCCGCTGCCCGTGAGACAGTTCCTTTCAATTCTCCTCCGACCTCAGGGAACGTCCTATTCTAAGGTGCACCGTCCCTAAAAGAGCTACAGGCTGTACGTTAAGGCAAAAGAAAAATCAGTTCTGTATAACATCCTTTAAATTGTAACGGGTTATCTCGCGTATTTCTATTCAACTATCCTTGAAGACTTTTCTATGACGTTATTTTATTTAAGAACCGGAATTGTATATAAACTGTGATTTATGTAAATTAGGATTCCTGAAAAAAATTGAAGTATATACTGAAGAGAAGAGAAGAGAAAAATCAGTAAATATGGAGAGCGAGATTGGACGTGTTTCTATACAACACAGAAGTTGGAAGTGTAAGTAGTATCATATACAAGCGACATTAGATTATTCACTTATTGGATGCTAAGATTTGAAAAGGATGTAGTACAATTTTTTTTCTGAAGTTTGAAGTCAATGAGATAAGTAGAATTCTCATTTAATCTTTATTTGGAGAAGAGAGAAAGTTTTCTGTTCCACGGTTGCAATACCAAAATTGACTTTTGATTATTATTATATGAGAACAAATATTTTTTTAAAGATTTGGTAAGACTGCTTATTCATCTGACTGATTATTTGGTGAATGAATTTTTATTGAATTTCGCTGACTGAAATAAATACACTGCTGGTCATTGAAATTGTAACACCAGGAAGGAATGACATGGCTAAAATCAAAATCAAATGAAAGAAAAAACAGTTTGCAATATGCAAATGATTAGCGCATTTAGAAGACACAGGAGGCAGAAAAGACATCTGAAGCTCTGCATAAAAGAAAAGTTTTGTAGTGGATTTCTCATTCGGAAGGAGCACTGAAAGGTCGAAGTTTGCTCAGAACGTCATGTTATGCCTTGAATAAGAAGAAATGCTTACTAGCAGGTGTCGGAATTCGATAGAAGCAGCGTCGTAGCCTATCGAGAGCTTGGAGTATTGCTCCATGATAACGCAACCTTCCAAAAGTATAATGCAAGACCACGCGTTGCACGTCATGTTCAGAGCTTCCTCGATACACAGGGTATTCGATTGTTGCCCTGGTCAGCACGGTCTCCAGATCAGCTCAGAATATCGTCACAGAATAGTCCCTCAGAAAGCTCAGTAATTAGGAGTTGGCTCAGAACATCGTGTTATGATTCGAATAATAAGAAGAAATGCTTACGAGCAAGTGTCGGAATTTGACAGAGGTAGGATCGTTACCTATCAAGAGTAAGGATTATCGTTTCATAATATCTCCAGTCGTACTGCACGAAATTTAACCACTGTCATGAGAATCTGGACTCAATGGGTTGCTGAGGGTCATACTGAACGGCCTATAGGATCTCCATGCTCTCCAAATTACAAACGCTCGGTAGGGCAGATATATTGTGAGATCAACCCTGCAAAACTTGCAACCACATCACGGACCATTAATTAGAAAATGGGCATGTTTGCAGCACTTCCAGTATCCGCTCGTACGGTGCTGCGACGTTTACAGCAGCATGGACTGTCAGCACAGCAACTGTTACTTTGGCTCCTTTTGACAATGCAGAATAGAGAGAGACGGTGACTTTGGTACGCGGAATGACAAAGATGGATACAGGAGTGGCACAATGTTATATTTTCAGACTGCGTGTATTATTCAGATGGCAGTATACGTGTGTGGAGGCTACGAGGAGACCGCTCGTCGTCTGATTACATTCGATATTGGCATAGGGCCATGCATCTTGTGTGGTTTGATCAATCTCTGGGAACATGACGTGCACATTTCTAATTCGGATCTACGGTAATTTGAAAGCTGATCGATGCATTTCTGACATCTTATGTCATGTGCTTGTGCCCTATCTTGAGGTCTGCCAAACACCTTCTTCCAACAAGATAACGCAAGACCACACTTTGAACGTCAGTGTTCTTACTTTCTTCCATACACAGGGTATTCGACAGTTGCTATGGTCCGCATGGTCTCCCTATCTGTCATCCATTGAAAACATCTGGTCATGGGTTGCTAAGAGACTGCGCCGTCACCCCTTTCCAGCTCTTACGATGAAGAGTGCAATCAACTTGAAGCAACATGGAATGAGTTGCCCGTTTCTGTCATCCTTGCCCAGTTCGATTGCATGCCTAACCTGTTAAGGGCCTTTTTAACTGCTAGTAGTACCAGCTGTTTCTATTAATTTCGCACGCTTGTGAACCCTTAAACTGCTCGCAAATTTAATCGTTTTGTCTTCATACTATACTGTTTACATACAGTAAATATCTTTTTTTTTTGTATTTGCTTTCTTTCATTGTGCTACAATTTTAATGGCCAGCAGCGTAATAGAGGAAGCAAATCGACAAAAAATCACTAACATATTTTACAAACTAAGATAATGCTAATAACAAAAGAAATCTAAATAAAAAAAATAACATAAAATGAATGAGCAACAAATCTGGACAAAACTTATTTTTTTTAAAAATGAGTTATTCATTTCTTAAGGTAATTAAAAGGAAAAAAAACATTTACGTTTCTCATATTAACATTACTTTTTTTCTTGAAGAAAGATATCCGCCATTTTGCTATTATTGTGCTTTCCCTAAATGCATTTTGGACAAATAAATGTTACAAAATTCCTAGTGAAACGTGACTAAGCTTCGAAATAGAAGATCAAAGAAATCTGTTAATCTCTTTTTCTAAGCTTCTGCGACTGTTTTTTTCTCTCTCGAGTCTGGAACCAGAAAATAAGGTTTGAGCATTCCAGCTAAGAAACTGCACTTAAGTTGTTAGCGATTTTGTTTGATATTGCATTGGAGATTCAAAAATATGAAAAAGCCCTCGTTTTTATTTCAATTTATTTTATTTACCCATTAGGTCTTACTTTATGAATTTTAAAGGAAACACATAAGGATTTTTCGTATGTGTGTTTCAAATTTTAGTATATCAGTGGAAATATTTACTCTATTATAGAAATTTTAATGTTCGAAAAAAATTTAAAAGCCTTTTTATGATGTATTTCTATTACAAAATAGTATTTCGTAAAAGAGATACAAAGTTTTAAATAAGTTTCAGAATTAAAATAGGAATAGATGGAAATTGTATAAAATTAAAAGCAGACATTTCCCCCTCGGGATATACGAATGAACGGTAATTTAACTTCAAAGCTTGTAGTAGTTTTTGTATAATTATTTTTTTTTAATTCTAATTCAACAAATCATTATATATTTTTGTATTGAAATTTCTGCCATTAGGTTTTATTTATATTTCTTTCGTTTTCAAAACATTTTTTATAAGAAAGCATTTTTTAGCGAAGTTAAAATTAAAACAAACATGATATTTTGAAAATTTATTAAAAGAGATCGGCGATAAATTTTCTTAAATTAATCATTTAGTTAAACAAATTAACTCATGTTTTAGAACGTATATTTTTCATGACAAGTAATAAAAATGAAATTCAAATAATAATTATCTCATCATATTAATTTAATTACTTTTTGTAAAACCTGTGAGTCATTCTTTATAAATCATTCCTAATGAATTTCTTTGGGTAACTTATATATATATATATATATATATATATATATATATATAAGTGCAAAAATGTATCTTATTTCTGATTGGAATCTGTATATTCACTATTTGTATTAAGAATCTGAAACATTTCAATACTTGTATTACTTTGAATAGATATAGATAAAAAAATTCAAATAATAATTATCTCCACATAATAGTTTAATTAATTATAATAAAACTTGTAAACCATCCTTTGTAAATCATCCACTATGAATTTTATTACATAACTAATGTACAAAAGCGAAAATGTTTCCAATTTTAGGTTGTAATCTTTATATTCACTATTAGTTTTAAGAATGTGTAACTTTTCAATACTACTAATTTTTGAATAGATGCAGAGAATGAAATTCAAATAATAATTATATTATCATTGTAATTTAATTATTTTAATAAAAACTTTGAGCAATTCTTTGTATTCCACCACTATAGAATTTAATTCTGTAACTAATATACAAGTGCAAAAATGTATCCTATTTCAGTAAGGAATCCGTATGCCTACTACTTGCATTAAGAACTCTAAGCATTTCAATGCATGCGCAGCTTTGATGAATTACAGAAGATACACATAGCTTTGAAGTTATAGAAGAATTGGGAAATTTGGTAGAAAAAAATAAAGAAATTATAGTTATCTAGGTATTACTTTTCAACTAAACATTGTAATAATTTAGACTTTTTAACTACAAATGTTATTAAGTAACATTGAAGAAATAAGTAAAAAAATCACTTAGAATAACTTATGGATGTCACTTCTGTTTCATTTACGATATAATATCCATTTTATTTGAAACATAAAATAAAAAATGTATTATTGAGGGGTTTTGAACTTTAATAACATTTATTTCGATGCAGAGAGAGGAAATCAAATCAAAAACAAAGTAGCTAGAAGCATATCACGTCTCAGACGCTAAATTGTGATTCAAAATGCACATTTCTGAGCAGTTCGAAACGAATAAAAATATAATATATTCCTCTATGTGAAATATATAGAGAGAAATTTAACATAATTGGCAAATACTTGAAACTAAAGCATTCATTTTTGAATCATTGAAATTTAAAATATAAATACGGGAAAGTCTTATAATCCTCGTGCACGCCAACATTAAAATAATAAAAAACATATATCACAACTGCTTGTTTATTTTAAAAGACGGAAAATAAGGTAAACTTCGACAGTTCTGTGCAAAATCAATTCAACTTCTTAGATATCTTTCAAGTCAATAAGTTTGAAATTTATTGAATCATTTACCTAGTTTATTTCGAACCCCACTGAAATGTCACTTTTTTTTTTCAAAATAAATCTTTCATGAAATATTTAATTTAAATTTAATCAGATAATCGCTTATTTTATTTTTTTATAAATCTTAGATCAAATTTTGATTTATTGCTGTGTTTTAGACCTACTATACAAACTATTGGTTAATGAGAGAATCCAATCGTTACAAATCCTTTTTTTAAAACTCCCTGTTGAAATTTTTACAGAACAAATAGAATTTTGGTTAAATAACTTTATATTTGACACAAATAATTTTTGTAAAAATTGTGATTTGGTTTAAGGTGATAAAAATATTGTTACTAAAAAAATCTTTTTATGAAAGTGACATGAAATGTAATTTGATTTGATTTGATTGGTTTTATTAACATCGCACTAAAAGAAACATGGGAACTATTAGCGACAGACCTCGCAATTTTGACTGATCAGGTGAAGAGAACAACACTTGAGATGGCACCTCCCTCTACTAACTTCCACACCACACCCTCGGGAGGAATGACATAAAATGCAAAAGTGCTTTTAAGTAAAATTTGAAGATAAACTGCTAAATTTTCTCAAGATTTAATGAATAACTAAAACTATCTCATAAAAACTATATTTCATGCAATAACTTGTGTGATTTTAGAAATACTTCTATAAAATTTCCATGATAGTAAATATATGTATACATAAATTGAAAATTGACTTCAAATGAATCCAGCGTTGGCTTAAAATAAATTTTGAGTGCGTGTGTTTATACGTGCATGTAGGGCATTCCAATTTCAACTAATAAATTTGAGAGTAGAAGATAAAAATTTAAATAGTCCATACAGTAAATTTAATATTTATTTTCACCACACAGAGTTTACATTACCCTAGTACAAATAATTATTAAATGCCACACCTACAGCAAAAGAGTCATTTAACCCGCGTCCCTCATAAACTTTTAAATGACCAATAGGTAAGAAATTAACAGATTTGGTACAAAATAATGCCATAAAAATGATGCTTGACCTTAAGAAATGTACGAAAAATTGTTCAAAAAAATAAGAGTACTCAGTTTCTTAAAAATCGGAAAGGGAATATATTTTCGAAATTGACAAATTCATATGCGTACATCAAAAATTATTTTTGAAGTAATCACTTTCCATCGCAATACATTATTTGAGAAGAGTGATGTCAAAAAATAAAAATCTCCCACCGCCTTTTTGATTCACTGTTTAATGACACTTTGGAATTTATTCGTTGTAGGAAATCTTTTTCTATCCATGAATAACCTCAAAGAGATGAAAAAATTAAAATATGAAGGTGATAGATCAGAGTTGTGAGAGTGGAGGTGATAATGTCTCAAATGAATGAATACAAGAATTTCATTGTGGCGTTTCTTATGAGGGACGGCGATTGTCATGCAACAAACACACTCTCTTCGTTCACATTCCCCTCCTTTTCTTCTGTAGCACCTTCTGTTATTTTTTAAGGTTCCTCAGTACCACTTAGCATTAATTTCTCCTCCTGGGACGAAAATTCAGTGAGGTGAACCGTTTTAGCAAAAAAAAAAAACATCCATGATTTTTCGTTACGAAATAAAAAACAGTTTTGAATTTTTTTTCTGCCAACTTTGTTCTCACGACACAACTCGTACACGTTAGGAAGGTTCATGATACCATCTCTGTTAACAGTTTTTATTTCAATAAAAATCTGGAACGATGCGTTTCCCTTCGCGAAAAGAAGCGGGATTAGGCTCTTACTCTCACAGTTGGCGAGAATCGAAATCGAAGCACTCAATTTAATTCGGGGTTGCAAAGATAGTTTTCCAATTTTTTGAGATAAACGAGCAAGCAATGTATACCTAAAATTTTGATTTTGAACGCAGTGTAGCCAAATTTCCTGTAAAAAAATATTGAATGTCGAAGGCTTAGTATTTTAATTTCCTAGAGCAACCTCATAATGACAAGTAAAATAACACCTGTAAGAAACAAATTTTTAGAACATAGGTTTTCTTTCAAACATCAAAATTTGCTTAATATAGTTTTCTTATACCTAAATTTTAAGAGCAAAAGGGAACGTTGAGTCAGATGGAATCTATTCCATAATTAGTTTTAATAATTTATTTTATTATTTGACATTTATTTAATTTCTCATCTAAAATAAATACTCGTAAGAGTTTTTAGCTCAATTAAGCATTATGTTAATCAATCAAGCTGCATGTAATTAAAATTAAAACAAATGATAAATTATGTTATTAAATTGAATATATTTAAGATAAATGTAATAAAATTAAAAAAAAACCGATAAATTATAAAATTAAATATTATATCAGCTACATATTATTAACGTTTAATTATTAAATGGGGGATCTGGCAACTATTTTGAGTGAACGCTTTAAAATGTGAGGAAAAAGCTTTAAAATATTTGAACCAGACGCAGTTACAATGCGAGTTAAAGAAAACCTATTAAAAAATTAAGCATGCTGTTATGAAATTTATTTATTTTCTAATATGTAGGAATCTCGATTACTGGTTGCATATTAATTAATTTAACAATAAATAATGATCTTTAATCTGATACCGAGTTCTTGGTTTAAAATTTTAAAAAAAGGTTATTATGAATAATATTGAGGTCAAGCAGTTGATGAAACAATACATTTTGAAAAAAAATTTGGAATTTAGTTTCTTAAAATAATTAATATTGAGTCATTCTTGGTGAAGCGAATTCAAATGTAAAATATTGAATAGTTTTTAAGTTGAACAGAATAAATAAAAAATTAACTCAATAAATTATTCAGTTAATTTAATTTTTTTAGTAAAGGCTTAAAAGACCAAACTAAACATCAGGAATTAAAAAGGATATGTTAGGATCATTAAATGTAAAGAAGTTTTCTTAAAAAAATTGTTGCATTTTTTTTAAAAAAAATTCAATTCTTATTTAATTTAATTTAATATAATTTGTTATGTGAGATTTATTTGAAATATATATATTCTATTCTAGAGGACTATAAAGAGCGTAAAAACAAAAACAAAAATAAGTGTCATTACATGTTGTGATACTCCTACAATGTATTAAATTAACCTTTAGGTAACAAAAAAAAATAATAATTTAAAAATCACAATATAAAACACACTAGATAAAAACGTATATCCCTCATGTTCGTTTCTTTTTTTTTCGGGGAGTGTTAATCTATTAGCTACTTAAGAGTTTTAAACCAAACGCATTCTCGCCAAAAAAAAGTTTTAAGAAAGATACGCATTCTGTTTGTTATGGTGATTACGTGGTTTTTTTCCACAATCCCTTTTCCCCAGTCTCTCTTTTTCACCTACGAGTATGTATATATGTTAATTTAACTAATACTTTTATGTTCTACAATTCTCGATTAAATATTTCTTTAGTTGAATCGTATCTATATATGTGTGTTCCTTTTAAGTATAAAGCTCTAAATTTAATACTTTCATCTCCTTTTTTTTAAAATTAAAAATACTTTTTAAATAGTTATTTAAATTTTTACTTGTAAACTAAATCATTTCATTGACATTCTAAACTTTAATCTGTATTTTCTCGCATTTTAATATCTCATAATGGTCGTAATTTTTATTTTTTATCAATATAAGGTTTCGAAATTTTGTCTCGTCGTTTTGCCTATGCATGGTAATTCTGCGCATGAGATAAATAATATATGGCTATTTTTTGAAAATTCGTGAAATTAGATATAGCTGGGTTTTTTTTAACTGTTTTTGTAGTATCTAATTAAAAAAGAAATTGCAACACAATACGTATAAAAAGTAGAGCTAAATTCCTGCCCAGAATTGTGAGAAACACTTCTAAGAAATTGAAAAAATATTTTTTAAATACTAAAATTTTTATAAGTAGTAGGAATTTGAAAACACTGAAATATTTTGAAAAAATATAAAGTTTCAAATAAGTACTTATATAAAAATAATTCACTCCCCCTCAGGAAAATATATTTTATCTCAATTAAAAAATAGAAAATGAAAACCTCTTCTTATAAATATCTAATTGTAAAAGTTACTCGCAGAATATCGTGTCCAATTCAGAATGAATTAAGAAACACTATTTACAATGTTTTATTTATAATTTCCAGATTAAGTAAACACTCATAATTTCTTGAAAATAATTTTAGCTTATGAAAGAAAAAGATAATTAATAGTTTTAAAAATAAATAAAAAGACAAAGGAAGGAATCATGAGATACCCAAATTTGGCATCATATTATACTTTCAAGGACATTTCTGAAAAAAATTAATTCACTGAATGTTAAATTAAATATTGTTTAAAATGCAGAAAAGAATCAGTAAACACTTAGTACACGATAATCACAAAATTAATTGCACTTAGTTTTGAAACAGTAGTATCATCTTCTGTTTTGCTTAAGATTAGAATAAATGAATTTATATTCCGAGTTTCTTGTGCTAAGGCAAAGAGAAAAAAAATAACGAAAGGGAAAAAAATTCATTTTAATCACATCACTTCTCATCATTTTATGTAGTCAATTTACTTTTCATTCTAATTTAATTTCTTGAATTATGTGGATCAATTCTAAGTTCTATTAAAAATAAGGATTTCAAAATTTCCTCCCAAATATTTTATAAGTACGGCTAATTTTTATAGTATGTATGAAATAAAACAATTAAATGTACTGATAAAAATTTATCATAACGTACAGTAATTTGTCATATTTATTTTTAATATGTACTCACATACAGCTGTTTTGAGAAAATGGTGTTAACAAAAATAAGTAGGCATAAAATAATGGATGCAAGATGTTAGGTACCAAGGATTGACATCATCATACATTAAAATTATAGTGACTATATTATTTTGCTTAAGGTACATCTACATTTCTGAGATATATTTTTAATTTAATAATTTATCATCTACTTTATCGTTTTAATATCCGAACAGAATATTATTTTCTACTTTAATAATTTATTATCTACTTTATAGTTTTAATATCCGAAC
>BMAW01108016.1:259773-295973 GCA_019974015.1 Nephila pilipes | reverse complement strand
ATTTATTATCTACTTTATAGTTTTAATATCCGAACAGAATATTATTAACTACTTTAATAATTTATCTTTTGCTTTTATTTTAATATTCAATTTAATCAAATTGATTTTTATGGCAAAATCGTCTAATTTACTCTTTTTTTGTTGAAACTTTCAGCGTTTTTGTATTAAGAATGCTTTGCTTATGAAATTAAAAGTGCGTCATCAATTTGAAGAAGGTATTTACTTTTCATGATAGTAATTGCTACCGTGAAGCCTGAGGCTTGAAAGTACGCTTATTTTACGTTAAATAATATGCATTTAGAATAATTGTATTTTTTCAAGAACTTAACAGAAAGAGTAGAAGAAATAAAAGTTAACACGTTAAGAGGAAATTAGAAGAGTCAAATTCAATATTTTATTTTACTTTATTATTATGTTTTTTTTTTTTTTTTTTTTTCATTTTTCTAATTTAAAGCAATTAATTTTCAGATTTAATGCAAATAATTACAAATCAAGCTGTTTTGTGAATTGCTTAATGCTTTCTTCAAGTTTTAAACAAAATAAAATGAAACTCTTTGAGTTTGACTAATAGAAAATAAAGATATTATTTGAAATTTAATGTGAAATAAGTTTCCATTTTGTCCAGATTTCCCCTTCCCGCCTTTAATAATTAGCTAGTTAACACTAAGGGAAGCCCACATTTGTTATTAAGGATTCTCATTTCCTAGAAACTCTTTTGTTTCGGGTTCTCTTAGGATTTCGAGACAGACATAATTCATTTATGTAGTTCTCATTCTGTAGAGGCATTCTGTTTTAGTATACCCAAAGATTCCTGGAAGAGAACTACATTTATCCCGGAACCTCGAGAAATTCCTAGATAGACTTAGTAATATTTATCATATGTTATGAGCATAATTAACCTAAAAAAGCGGAAAGTACTAATGCTTATCTTCAATATCCAAAAGGGAAAAATAAGGTTATTTTTCCTTGAAAAATGATGTACTAAAATTATTTTTATAATCCAATACTTTTGTATTTTCACGACTTTTTATTTGTATTGTTTTTATTTTATTTATTATATTTTATTTAATTTTCATTTAATATATATTATTTTAATTTCATTTATATTTTATTGATGTATTCTATTTTTATTTTATTTATTTAATTTTTATTTTATTTATTTAATATATTTTATTTTCATTAAATTTTTTTTATATTATTTATTCTACTTTTATTTTATTTATTTACTTGTTTTAATTTTGTATTCCGAAAATTTATTAAAATTTGTAAAGAACCGAACGAAGAGATGTCTTTTACTTGCTTATAAAATAAAAATAAAACTATAAAATTCCTTCATAATGAAAAAACTATTACCATTATTCACAAAAAGTTACGTTATTTGAACTGCTATTGTACAATTTCAAAATCCACAGATAGTCGATGTAGGTTTGATTCTTATCAAGAAATAAAGTGGCTGCCAAAGTGGAGTGGTCGTGGTCGAGAGCTCATATCTTGCAATTTTTCCGTGGGTTCGAGTCCTGATCCGACTAAAGACACGCCGTGAAGCGAGACTGATCATTGATAAATCTATCAAGGATCCAAATATTCCGAATGACGTGGGGTAGGAGTTAATAAGTTAGATGCCAGATCAGGTGTCGTCCTCGTCACTTGGTTCGTTTTCAATGATCCTCGTGTATATATAGCTGTCAAGTGGGACGTTAATAGTCAATCAAGAAAACATGCTGCTTAGATCATCGTTTCATGTTTTCTATTTGAAAATTCGTACTTTTCCATTTCGCCGGCGTTACTTTCGCACAGCAGACTTTATTGGCGACTACATACAGTAAACACATATTCCGTTGGGCGTCGGTTGTATCCTTTTTGGCGACTTTATCGCTTGCGCCGGCAAAATGGAGAAGTACCGAAGAGTTTTTTTTTTATACTTAACAAATATCAATTTACCGAATTGTCATTTATTAAAATTCTATTGATCCCTTGGATACTAAAAATATCTTATTGAAACACAAGTCACGTGAAATTCCATTGTTAAAAATCACTTTGGAATATCTAAAAATAAATTTTTTCTTAAAGAAATTTAAATTGGCTAAAATTGTATTAGGATCCAGTTACAAAATTTCTAGTTTTAGTTGTATATTATCAAAGTATAGTGTAAAAGAATGATTTTAGGGATCACTGCGTTTGTTAAAATTACTTTAGAATCTATTTAGCTTGTCTTTATAACAGATAATATTTTGAAAAGCATACTCAAACAATTTAGGTAAGAAATGACTAAAGGAAACATTTTGTTAAAATAACGTATTAAAATCGAGTTCAATGGCGTCCTTAAGAAGGAAAAAAATAATCATGATTAATGTATTTCTTTGAGTAATAAATCATACTTAGTTCAAAGCTGATCATTAACAATAATGTTGTTTACGCAGCATTTAACAGTCTGCTGACATTAAACACTAGTATACTAATGGATTTTATTATAAACACAGAAGTTACATAAATGACACGACATGGGTGAATTATGATGCATTAAAACTCGTCCAGAAATGATCATTTTCATTACTGTCTTTTTTTTTAGAGATTTATTTGTTATTCATACTTGAGGACATTTTTCATTTTTGTTATCAGTTCGTAAAACGTATTTTAGTACAATAATTTGTCATATTTATTTTTAATATGTACTCACATACAGTTGTTTTGAGAAAACGGTGTTAACAAAAATAAGTAGGTATAAATAAGGACATTTTTCATTTTTGTTATCAGTTCGTAAAACGTATTTCCGTACAGTAATTTGTCATATTTATCCTATTTTGTGTAGAAAATTTAAGATAATTATCAATGTATCTGGGATTTATCTGCTTAAAATATACAAATACTTTTATTTATTTTTCGAGCTTTTTTTCTGAAGCTGTTGCTAAATTTAAGATAAAGCTTGCAATATGTGCATCTCAAATTTATGCTCGTAGTTGTTATGAACTCTTCCAAGCGTATCTTTTTTTTTTCTTTTAATACTTACAAAAAATTAAATTAAGACTAAAATTACGAATAATTATTTCTTGTTATTCCTATCGTCTCAAATTTAGGTGGTGTTTTTATCATAAAGTATCCTTTGTTTTCGATGCATTAATCGGTTAAATTATTTCACATTGTAACTTAATGTATGTAGTGTATGAAGAAATATTGAAAAAAAGATATTTTGATATCATTTTTACATTTCATATAAGAAATTCCCATAATATACAATACACATACACGAGTCAGAATTCAATATATATATATATATATATATATATATATATATATATATCAATGTGAATCAAAATAGAAAAATAAGCGAAATGAAACAAATGAAAACCGGGGATATAAAAAGCTATTTCGGTCTAAGAACTAAACATGCGAGGTAAATTAATTTGATGATACCATCATTCTCCCTATGTGATTTGGTAGGCTAAATTGGAAATTTCGAAGTAAAAAAAGAGCACAAGAATTAAATGAAAGCAATAAAATATTTTCAGTATCATGAAAAATCTATAAGTAATAAAAAATAATATTAACAATTACTTACAAAAAAATTCAAAGAAATAAAAATTCAATCAGGTGAATAGATAAGTAAAAAGTCTACAACTAAATGAAGCTCTCAACAGTTGGTATTAAAAAGCAAAATCCAAAACGAATTCGCAAGCAGAAAGTCAAAAAATAGCAAGTTGTTTTTAATTAAATGGTTATTAGTTAGATAGTTGTGTAGCATATTGAAGTTTGTAAAAAAAAAAATGGAAAAGTCCAAAGAAAATGTAAACAGGTGCAAATTGCGTTATCAGTAATTGTAATCTTCACAGCTACATTACAAACCAGCTGACTTTATGGACCTAATGTTTTTTGGTGGATTTGAAAACTGATTACAATTCACATAGATAGTTAATATATTAATTGCGCACATAAATTTTAAAATTGTATGAGATAATCATGCTCCAAACAACTACAGAAAAAAAAGCTTTTAATGATGTTGAACTTGTTTTATTTATGTGTAGGTAAATTATTACTCTGTGTAGTAAGAAAATTAATGCGATATTCATTATAAATAGAAAAATGTAAACTGCTGTTCTAAAAGAGAATGTTAAATATATGAAATACAAAATCCTCTCTTATATGATAAGTATTGCTAATTAGTTTATTTTTAACAATCTGCAAATCTAAATCTAGATATTCAATTTTCTTTGTATTAAATTTAGCTCTTAATAAGTTAAAGTAATCTAGATAGACTGTCAGAAATAATCAAATCAGCTATGTTGAAATAGAAGTAGAAATCATTATCAATATGCTCCATTTCCAAAAAAACGCAAATAAAGGTCACCTAGGCAATAACTGACCGGACCATCCTGAAGCAGACCTTTAATTTTCTTTAAAAAAAAACTTTGACTGGAAACAGCTTTTAATTAAAGTATTGAATTTTTATCGTTTTAATAAGTTTTTAAAATATTTTTGGTTTTCAATCAAAAGAACTCTAATCATATCTATGTAACTGATACAATTATATATATATATATACATTTTCTGTAAACAAAAGCGTGAAAGCTGCATAATTTCCACAAAAGAATTAATTAATTTTATGGGGAAAAAATACGAGCGATTGAATGGTACGAAAATAGGAAAGAGCTAACAAAGATAATCGTGATAAGGAATTTGGTAGGCGACCATTTGTCATAAATGATGACTTAGAGCAGAAAGTTAATGCAAAAGCTCTAGAAATCAGATGCTTTATGATTCCGTCTTTATCTAATGAGTTTTGTAAGTTTCAATGAGTGGTCTTTATGAAATTGTCTAAGAGTGCTAATATTATGGGAAGATAACCTCACGAAGAAAACCCAAAATGTTGTCCAATGCATACAATACCAATCGGGTAGGCAGTGCTGTGATCTTTCTTAAGCAGCGTACTGATAAAGGTGATGAGTGTTTTCAAACAACTTTTCACAGGCGACAAAACTTAAGGGAAGGGGAGCTCATGTGACACCGGAATCAAAACAGTGATCCTTAAAATGGAGACATTTAACATCACCCTGTCATCATCAAAATCCTGTTTATTGTGTTTTGGGATACTGAGGAGTTGTTACTTGTAGAACTTTTGTCACTGAGCGGCACAATAATTTCCAAGATATATCGTGACATCATAAATAAACTGTATTGAGCAATCTAAGAAACCGCTCAGCATGCTTAGAAAACGGATTGTTTTGCTGCATGAAAATGATAGCCCACATGAGGCTTATTCATTGCATTATGTGGATGGGGATAACATGATGTACTTCAGTATATTCCTCAGGTGGCAACCATTGACCCGCCTTGTCCCTTCGCTTGAAAAATCGTTTAAGCGGTCAGCTCCTTGACGATGGTAGTGATGACAGAACTGCGGTGTTGCATTGGGTAGCACATCAAATGATAGATTTCTGTTAGGACGGAATACAGAAGCTAGC
The DNA here is from genome assembly GCA_019974015.1 of Nephila pilipes. NCBI lineage: Eukaryota > Metazoa > Arthropoda > Arachnida > Araneae > Nephilidae > Nephila > Nephila pilipes. The sequence continues at coordinate 290,517 of BMAW01108016.1, read as the reverse complement.
TCTACGATATCATGCAATAATTGCTTAAGATATCATGTGCTGTAATAGAGGAATTAAATATGTCGAATAACAGATAATTAAGGTATATGCTTTTTTATAAAAAGCTTCACTTGCTTAGTTAACTTCAAAACAGCATACACTGAAAAACACGCTGACGGACACACACGCACACACACATATATATATATGTGTGTGTGAAAGTAGAAAGTGGCTCTTCAATGTCTGCAATGCGTGTGCGATGATGCGTGTGCGTCCCTCTTGTAATGGTAATGACGGTATTATTGTCGGCCGTGATGACCAATGTGTGTGTGTGTGTGTGTGTGTGTGTGTGTGTGTGTGTGTGTGTAATGCAATGTGTTCCAAAAACTCCTGGTCAAATTCATAATAGTCAAAACATTACCAAAACGTATTAAGCATATCTTAAGAGAAGGGAATTTGCATTATATGAACATTAGAACAGATTTTTCATACTTTGATGCAAGGGATAAATACTTTCATACGCCTTAATTAGCTGTATAATTGAATAACTTCTGTCCGAACTTCACATAGAAGTGAAGTATTTGCATAATACTGGTGATCAAAAGATAATATTTAAAGAAATTGATCGAACATTTTCATATAAATATCTTCTGAAAAGCAATTATGGCCAACAAGAATCATATACTCCGGGATTTATCTCTATGTTTCGGAATGCTTACCAATTGGAAACGATATATTCGAAATGGAAGCATGTGAAATCGCAATAAAGATCATTATCAGGAACCATTTACTAAACACTTTACTAATAGGAAGTACTAATACCGAACTCTCGCATGGTGAAATATTATCTTAGACAAACAATGACAGTCATCACAATACTACCTATTTTAACCAGTTCTATAATGTGTTTGTTGATAAATGGAAACATTTTGATCTTTTTTGTGTGTTGAGTATGTGATAAATATATTATGTAAAAGGTTATTTGTTAATCAAAAAAGGAAACTTTCGTTGTGTTGCTGTATGAGTACAATTATCCATGTAAATGTCTTCGAGTTTGCAAATGTTACGATAGGGACATTTCCAAAAATATTTTTTCCGATCTCTGATTTAGGAACTATAAAATAATACATTACAGATCATATTTTATGCAAACAATAAAATATATAACATCACGCAAACATAATTCATTTTCAAAAGCTATTCAGAAAACATGCTTCATTGTTAATACACGTTTACACCAAGCAATTCTAGTTCATGAGATTAACGACCATGATCTCGGCAATATGGTCCATATTGGGATCGAAGGGACTATCGTAAATTTAGATTTACAAATACCCCATCTGAACACATCCGATATGAGGAATCGAACGATTATGTTGTTCAAACTACTCCGATCAATTTGTATTTGAGGAATGTTGCATCTAAGGTAGTCTGTACATCCATGATGAAATGTCACAGCACTACATCATGTTCCACTCATATGCATAGATACCGGAACGATCGCTGGAAAGTCTTATCCAGAGTGAGTTCCATTTGAGAGTATTTTTGGTTATATCTTTAGACATTCCTTGCATTTTTGTTCACGGATCATATATGGTATATCTTCCCTTTCTTTCCTGATTTGTAATACAATCAATCCTGTTATATTTTCGAACTTTCCTTGCATTTTCGTTTACAATACCATATATGACAAGTCTTCCTTTTTTTCCTGATTTGTAAGACAATTCTGTTTGAAAATATTTTCGGTTACATCTTTGGGATTTCCTTGCATTTTTGTTCACAGTATCATATATGACATGTCTGCCCTTCTTATATGATTTGTAAGACAAGTAATCGTGTTTAAAGCCATGATAAAAGAGAAGAATATGAAAAGAAGAGTTACATGCGCTCTCTGCGAGAAGGAAAGAAACATATTCATTTTCTGTTAATAGCGTGAATTGATACCATGTATTGTTAGATAGAAAATTCTTATTTAGAACTATTCTATGACTTTTGGAAATTACCAATAGCATTTTCCTCTTTTTGTATCATAGCTATAAAAATTTATACCTATGAAAATTCATAGGGCATGAAATCTCTACAATTTTTTAAGATTTCTTCTAAATGTCCATCTTAAGAACAACAAAACTAAAATCACTGATGAGAAGATATTATTAGAATATCGTCAAGAGATGGTCATAAGAAACAATTCCAATTTTTAAAACGAAGAGCTAATTCAGTAACAAAAATTAAAATTGATAAAAATGATGTTACATTAAGTAATGAGAAGCTCTTATAATCAGGGCTAAAAAACGCACGAAGAGAGAAAATCTGTTGACTTTAATTGAAAGATCTATGACTGGTTCTGTGGCGGGGCATTTCTCTTAAATTATCCTCCAGGATTACTTTACTACGATGTTTCATACGAGAACCTCAACTTGTGAAAAAACCATTGCTTATATTTATTAGCATTATCTTATATGAAATTCAGTGAATGAGTAGAGAAATACGCGAGATTAATGGGATCACCACATTGCTTCAAGCAACTGTAAGGCAAGATATTCTAAACGTATGTACCAGATTTGGATTCAGTTACTAATCTGTCACTTGAATCGAACCCAGTAAATTCAAGCTAATTGTTTCTAGTTATTAATCAGAAAAGGTTTCTCTATTATAACATTTTTTTAAAGGTGAGATTTTAATTAATCACTCCAAATCATTTGTCACAATCTCGATGACTGTACTTTATTCGGTAGGTTTTACTCTCAATAAATTTCTCACTTTTACAACTAAAACAACATTCAGGGGACTATAAAATTAGTTTAATTAGCTCATAGGCTTGTATTTCCCATTTCTCTAGCAGATACGTAGAAAACAAACACTATTCACTACTTAACACAAGGACTACAATAGTGAAATTCTTACAGTATAGATGTCGTGGAGATCACTCATACCGGTGTTAAAATCATTCTTTCCTTTTGATGTAACTTATTAAGTCTGAATAAACTAGTTAAAGATATTTTACTGATTATTATTGCGTTAAAATATTTCTTAATATTAATTTCAAAGACATATCGTTACAAATTATAAGTCATGAACTATTTCCTTTCTTATCAGATATGCATGGCAAAATGTACTTTAATAATCATTTACTAATTTTCGTACTATAATAATCATTTAAAAATCATTATTGTTCATCGTTTTTTGCAATGTTGTCCTTTGCGAAACACAACCCAAATAATTAGATATATTTTAAATAAAGATACCAGGTATAAAATACTGATAAATGTAATAAATTTTCTATTACATATATGTTTAGTAATATTTCATAGAAAAGTAAAAGCTTTTTAAACAAGAAATTCTTATAATACAATACCAAGAAGCGCATTTTAATAGTTCCTTTTTTATAACAATTATCATATAAAACCTTCGAAATTACAGACCAAGGCAAGATAAAATATTTGATTAAATAACCTGAAAATGATGCTGCACAAGTACTATATCATTATTGTGTGTAATCCTAATATAATTAAATAAGAAATCCTCATCTCTTTGTTATCATTGCAAAGAACAATTATTAATTTAGCTTCTGACTAAGTTTTCTGTCAAGGAAATTACTTACGAAACATTGCTTCGTACAAATCTAAATACCATCCCAATACGAATGACTGAAGCAAACAAATCATTAATCCGCTCCAGAAAATAATTAGCATTATTTAACCACTTCAGGCCAATCTAAAGAACCATTATTTATATCTCAGGTTTCAAGTGATAATTATCCGATTGGAAAGATAATGAAACTCAAGTCTTTTGGAAATAGTATATAAATTGCAAATTCTACTGCATTATATCAATCTTCTAATCTTAACTCTGAAAGTCTACTGTTTAAATTAATGGTTGAGTAATCGTATTTCCGAAGTCTGCTAAGCTTTTGTTGAAATGGAATTTCGAATAAATATTTTTTTTTCCATTTAAAAGCAGTTAATGAAACTAATTGCTTATTCTTGTTGTACCTACACAGAAAATGGGATAAAATAAAGAAGACAAATGTTTCACTGTGACAAACAAAGACATTAAATAAACCTAATTATAATTCAATAAAGCGCATTCGAAATTCTTCTACAGTTTTTCCTTAGTAAAATATATAAAGCAAAAAAAATAATCGCCGAACAATGCCTAATTAGGTTATTTAAGTATATTATTCAGTTAAATGTCTTTAAATTAATTAAGAAATATTTAGAGATTAATACAAATAAAGTTATAATCTCAATAGGAACAGATTAAGATGTTATGGATACAACATTACGTATTATCAACTCAGTAAAAGGCATTAAGCAAAACAGCAAACCTAAATCTGTTTAGTTAATTTATGATCATTATTCTCAGCAATGTGTCTTAATTTTTTCTATAAAATACCATATTAATATAAAAGGAGATTTTAGTTGAGTATGAACCTAATTATTAACATGCTATGAAATATTTTCCTGATATCTTAATGTTCATTCTAGTATTATCCCGATGTAATTTTTCATCCTTAATACACACAATAATTTTTGCTAATTGTCGGTTTTTTCCCCTCCTTATATTATATCCGGTTGCTGCAATGCTCTTTATTCTTTCAATTATTTTGTAGGGATATTTTTGATAAACGAATTTCATTTAGACTGATAAGAATTAGAACAATTATTTTACCTCAACCAATTTGAATATTTTTAAATATACTTAAAATTAAGTAAATTGGAGCGATCAATGTATCATTTACGTAAAGACTTTGTGCCGAAAATTTCTATAAAAACAAATCTTCTAAGTGTTATGAAGTGAAAGAATGAACTGTGATTGATAACATTTCAAATCTCAATGATTCAGTATCAAAAATTAATACGATGTATTTTTATATGACATTTTCTCCTGAATTGAAATATTCTCAATCATACATTTTACATCGGATTAGGAAACATTTAACAATTATTTACTACTGAATTAGAAATTGGACTTTTTTATAATTATGTTATTGAAACGAAAAACTTGTATGTGTTTGTAAGATATATGAAAAATACTATTTTTATTTCACTTAAATATCAGTATATAAAGTAGGAAATGATAATATAATTCATAGATACTCTAAAGATGCACAGAGTACAAGTGAAGAAAATAATATAATGGTGAACTGGAAAAATTAGGAGTTCCATATCGGTCATAATTAAGAATTGTTATATTTTTTAACCCCTTTTCTCTCATATTTGTATTACAAGGTTAAAAATTGAAGCCTTAATAAATGAGTGAATAATATATTTACTTGCTAATTATTAATAGTTTTTGTAAAAGGTGAGGAACCCGTAGCATATAAAAGGACTTGGAAATAGTTTTTTTTACTTACATCAAAACACAATTTTAAAAATTGTTTTTACAATAACACAGTCAAACAACAATATAACAGTACATTTAAGGGGTGTGTAAACAATCATTGTGATTAAGCAATACTTAAAATGTACCAGAACTGCTTAAGCAATTCGCTTAGAAAAACTACCAAGCATGAAATTAATGATTATTATATTTCATTCAAGCATATATTTTCATTTTTTTTCGTGCAGAATGGATGTTATTTCTTATTTCTCAGAAAGGAAATATTTTTTTTTTTTTTTGAAAATATATTTGAGTCATGCTAATTTATTTCACTTTCAAAAAAAATTATTAACTAATTTATAATTGTATTGCTAACTGGCACCCCTTCCTCTAAATACCTCGAGTAGCAGTGTATAAGACCTTGAAAATAAGTTTGAATTTTGAAATAGAGAAGAGTTTTTCATAAAAGTGCATAAGTTAACAGGAAATTTGTTCTATAAGTACTCCTAAGCAGTTCGTAGAATTTTTAAATAACTATATAATTTAACTTTTATGGAGAAAGTGCGTTTGGAATGATATTTTCTTTTAACGTAAAAACTATGATTTTTATTTCTAGAAACATGTAGATTCTATTTTATTCACTTATTAATGCATTTTAATAAGAATTTTAGTTAGCATAAACCCAGTTATCTAGCATAATCAACATGAAGTACATATTTGTATATATAGAAGTTATCCTAAATGTATGAAAAAAATACTCTTTTACAGTTAAAAGCTAGATATTTTTGAAAAAAATAGAATTCTTACGAATTTATACTGTGTTGGAAATTAATGCTACTGTCTGCATGAATAATATTTTATCTCCTTAAATATTAAACAAGAAAAGAAATAAAACAAAGAATCTTATTGAAAACTTAGCCAAAAATATGAAAAAATATCTGTATAACTTATTCTGAGCTCTAAACTTTGGAAAGAGAATTAAATACCTAAACAGCAGTGTGAGAAGAGAAGAGAAGAGAAGAGAATAAAATGACATTGATTAGAATTAAAACGCTTACTTTAGCACCATGAAGTGAAATCAAGAATGAATACAGTGAGGTCCAGCCTTCGAATTGTTTTTGATGAACAATTTCAATACGTAACGATATCTCGTATGAAAATGAACTTATAACATAAGTCAATAATACAAAATTGTTAGTAGTGTTTTATTTACGGTGTATTAGTTATCATTTGTAAAAACACATGTTCTCGAGTTATATTTTCCACTCTATTTTTTCATATTTTTGAGTATTCTGTATCTATTATATTCTAATATAATCTGGATATCATGAAATGGGTTTTAAAAAAAGTACAAAGAAGTCTCATTCAAGGTGGCAGAAATTCTCGAAAGTAAAACAATTTTCACGCATACAAGAATACAAAATTTTTACTCATACAATGATGTAGGAATCATAATTGAGTAAAGTTACAGAAACTGGAGGGCAAGATAAACTCATATGATCAATGACAGAGAACGTGAAGAGTAGAAGTTGCTATTAAAGGGAGATGTCGAAAGGTTTGGAATGTGAGCTCGATGTATGTATTCATGGTGTTATACTATTTATTTGTGGCGGTGGTGATTGAAGGAACAACCTTTTTTCTCAAACATAGAATGAATCAAGGCGAACAAAGTTCATACCAGAAAAAGAAAGAATGAAGGGGAAAATTAGAATATTCGGTACTTGTCTATTATAGCGGCGCCTGATGATTAATAGCCAAGCGACTAAGAAATATCACCAAGTAGGTTGTATCAAGGGATAGGCTTCACGAGTTTGGCGACGACTTGGCATAATCACAATTTGATTGACGCTGCTATAACAGACAAGTACCGAATATTCCTTAATCTTGAAATATCAAAGCAAGGAGAAACGATTAGGAATTTTATCTACTCTTTTTCGGTAGGCAGCTCTTCGGTTCTTTTTCAACTATCCAGGACCAGTCCTTGACCGTTTTTTTCGTATATAAATGGAATCAAGACTGATTTTTTTCCCATTTACTAGTATTTTTTTTTCAGTTTCAATCTCATTTCTAATAATATTTTTGAATTTGTGAACGGATTCTTAAATTATCTCAATTTTACTAGACATTAATAAGAAAGTCAAAATTGCATTTACAAATATAAAGTGTGTATAATAAAATACATAGAAGTTTTACTCATGCATTTATAATGCTCCCAAAATTATTTTTGATTGTCAACAAGTATTTTAATACTACTTACTCAAAGATATTTTGCTTGAGGAAGTTCATACATATTTATGCAATATTTGACATTATGCAATTTCGATTTATGAAAATTGCTATTTAGTTCATATTACTATGCCTTAGGAAATCGAATAAGAGTACAATATGACTTTCAATTTATCATGTATTTTATTTCTTCCTTTATTAGTTTGTTCCTTTTACTAAAAAACAGAAAATAATTAAACATTTTTCCGGAAAAATGTGTACCGTAATCAAATGTGAATATATGTATCATATATTTATATATATATGATATTAAATCATTTGAATGCATGTGACTTTTTGTTCTCGCTGATCAGAGAACAGGTTAAGGAACAATTCTTAAAAATTAACAGACTCGTCGTAACTTTTAAAACATTTAAAGATAAGTTCAAATATTCTGAAACTTTAATCAGAGTTAAAAAAATAAGTATTTTCAATTTATTCTGGAGTTCCAGACAAGAATTGTGCAAAAAATGTAAAATAGTGAATTTAGCATGACTGAAATACTTACACTGATATGCAGTCTGGAAAATTTCCGACATACACAAACTGAGATCGAAACATATTTGTAACCAAGAAATAACTATCCACAATAAGAAAAATTGATATTTACAAACGTATATTTTGACAGTTATTAGTAAGAATTCAAACATTACTATATTGCAATATATTTCCTTGAGTTTCAAATTCATTAGTATAGTAAACAAGTTCAGTTTCGTAACACTGTCATGAGTCTGCAATTCTTTTTCCCTCCAATATTTACTTTCAATATCAAATTATCAGCATCAAAGTGAACAGTACATAAAAAGTTATTGACAGGAAGTTTTCTTTCCGAAAGAAATCAGACTACATGACGTCATTATTAGTCGGCTATCATTCTAAATTATTTCATTTTAAGAAATGCCAACTGTGTTACTCAAATACGAACTTAATCACTGCTGTTGCGATGCAAAGAACTTTACATTTGTAGCTTGCCGAATGTTATCAATGTGAGGAACCTTACAGAAATTTTATCTATTTTCCTTTAAAAGACTAGAATTTTTTTCTTTCTCGGAAATACTTTTCATACGAAGAGTAAAAATTTATTCAATAAACTTATTTCATGCCGAAAGAAAATGAGCATCACTCTTAATATTTTAAAAAGAGTGGTATATTTCCAGCATTCATGCGCAAATTTTGCGAACATCAAATTTTTCGTTGTGGCAACGACGTGACAAAACAACAATGTAAAGAATTTGGAAGATGAAACAACACATTTTTACAAAACAAAAACAAAAAAATCCTCATTTTATTTCAGAATAATTTTTTAATGTGCTAAAGAAATATAAGCTAAAAATAAAGAATTAAGTATTGTTAAGAACATGAATTGATGCTTCCCTGTAACGCTTCTCTTATGAAGGAAAAGATGAACAAAAGAGATGTCATCAGTTTGCAAAACGAGAGTTTAAGGTAATGACCCCTTCACCTTGGCGACGGATTTGGCAACTATTTGGTTATTTGGTGCGAAACCTGGAGACTTTGATGACAAATGGAAAATACACGAGGACGCAGGAAGCTAAGCGAAAAATTGAACGGGAAGAAAGTTACGGACTTTTCGAGAATTTTCCTATGTGACGTCACGCCTGGCCGGATAGACGGAAATAAGCCAAAAGCTACGATCGAGGGAGTCAGTCTGAGGAAGAATTGGTCTGAGTATGGAATAAGTTGTCTGTGGAGTCTGCTTTGTAGACCGATAGGGGACGAAGAAGCAGTGTGTATCTGCTAGGAATTGTCGGATCCAGCTCTGGAAGAGCAGAATATTACTGCGGTGGCTGTCCGCAGTGAAAAAGTCATAAGCTGTTAAACTGAACGTTCCCGAACTATTTGTGATTGTCCATAAAAGTATACTTTGTTCCTATTTCTGTGTCACTGTGTATTTGTGTACTGCTATTGTCCAAGCTCTGCTACCTGTGTGTTGTCTGTAAGATTTACAAATAAATCGTCATTTGTTCTTATCGTCCGAGATGTTATTGATTTTTCTTCAAGCACACCCACAGGAAAATATTTTTACAGTTGCTTTTTTAAAGAATATGATGCCGATTACTTAACCAACGGAAATTGCTACAATGTCAATGATGGTGATTGAAATAATATTTGGTGATTTATCGCTTACATCCAGCTAAATGAATTGTATTAAAATATATTTCTTATATGAATACCAATGTGTGTCATTTTGAATTACTCTAATGGGTATCACTTTACCTCTTAAAAATTAAATATTAAAGCGAAACAAAGTCTATTTTGTATACATATGGCTTGCATGAATTTTTATAGCAACATAGGGATTATTCTTATTAAAAATAAAAAGTCTTAAGATAATACTGAAAACACAACATAGAAACTATCATCTTACAGTACAAAGAAAATATCTATATTGACTAAAAATACAATCCGATGCATTAATATTTACGTAGATGCTAAAACTATTGCAAACCGCAGAGATTAATAAGTGCAATTTCAAAACAAATTCAAAATATTTAGCAAGAAAACGTTTGGATGTGTGAAAATATTAACTATATATTTAAAGTAATGAAATGAATTATTTGTTGAGCAATATTTCTTATAAAGATACACTACAGCTTGCAAATGATTTTTCCTTAATTGTTGTCAATTAAGTAACGTATCACGTACTAAGAGTTGAAAACAAAACTTTAAAATCACCTACATTGCAACGTTACGACTAACTTTTGCTTAATGGTTATCAATTACATCGTGTAACGTTTTGTTGCTTAATGGTTATCAAATAACACTTGACGTTTGCTTAATGGTTATCAACAACACTTGACGTTTGCTTAATGGATATCAATTACATCAAGTGGCGTATGCTAAACACTGAAAATAAAACCTTATAATTTAATACATGGTGACGTTGCAAGTAACTTTTGCTTAATGGTTATTAGTTCTGTCACGTATCGCGAACTAAGAGCTTAAATTAAAATTTAATAACCTTACAAGAAAATATACAATGAAACCTAGTTTAGCATTAAGCACATGTTAACACATAGTAAGTAGGAAAGAGAGAACATACGACTAAAAGTAATTTTATTTTACTTTAATTATCCTCCTAAGGGGCTATTGTTTTAAGTGAGGCGTTTTGGTGTACCGGATAACTTTTCAAATTTTTATCCTTTGCTTCAGTTTTAATTTCATTTTGCTTAAATATATTCAATTTAATAATTTATCATTTCCTTTAATTTTAATATCGAAAATTTTATTATTGTCCATTTCTTGATAGCTCATCGTTTACTTTAAATCTTATACTTAAATGAGTAATTTAATAATAATTATAAAAAAATCGCACCTTGAGTGGATACTTCTGTTCTTTGCGAAACTTTGCATAAAACTTTTTAATTTTTATATTTTAAATTATTTTTAAGCTTTGAGAATTATTTTTAATGACCAAATAGAATGTTTATTAATTTTTCTCTTACTATAATGTCAATTATTGCTGCACTTAAATTAGTAACGTTTTATGCAGCACTCTAAATCGTATTAATAAAGTGTACATTGTTTGTCTTCTGATGAAGACAAGCACTTCGTATAGCCAAAGCAAATAAAACTATCTATACATTACCATCAAACCAAATTTATTAAGTACATTCAGACATATAAGTATATTTGGAAAATTATGCACAATCTCAAAAACATTACTGAATTATACTATTTTACACCATTCAACTTTATATACATATTTAACTATATAATATACACACTTGAATTTTCTTCTATGTTTAGTCTTTACAATACGGCCACCCGATTCACATAATCAATTAATTCAAAGTAAACACAGAGAACGGCAACGAAACACAAATTGAAATTTTAGCAAATTAAATTGTCACGTTACATAAACTCAGCATGAAACCTAAAAATCTTTAATCGCGATGTTAAATGATATCTTCACACTTTCGGTTCGCGTTAAGTTTTGCTGAACTCGCCTCTGAAATTTAGCTCCAGGCGAAACGTAGATATTGGTTCCACTGGAGTTCGAATTCATCGCAGGATGCTTGCGGACAGCCTATGGAATTGAAGTAATGTGTGTCAGATCCTGTAAGTTTCAAATGCTATATATGTTGATTTTTTTAAATGTTTATTGGACATTTTTCTAGGGTTTCGATTTTTTGAATTTGTATTTTTACAATCAGTTTTAGTGTTCATATTAATCGACGATGTATGATTTCAGAATAATCGAATTAATTCAAGAAAACGTACATCTGTATAACATGTCTCTGAACGATTTTCGAGATGCAGTAAAAAAAACACGCAAATACGCGATAATCTGTTGTAAAATAGATATAGAAATAACCGAAAATGCCTGATGACTGCGGTACTTTAAGGAACGAACAATTCGACTGTATCTCAAAAAAAGAGGCTCGATACCACTTCAAATGAGATTTTCGGCACTTTCATTCCATTTTATTAGGCTACATATCAAGACATTAATCGATAAAAGTTATGAATTACTAATTTAAGACAAGATAAATTTAAAGAGTGGAGAGCTGAAGATCTCTCTCTTGTGAAAATTCCCAGCAGTTTACGGCGGCAAGTTATTGTTCAATTCTGTGTCCTGACGGGTCATGACAGCCTAGCAGAGTATCTCTATCACACTAGAGTCTTTACGAATCCTATCTGCTCTCTCCATAATTCTGCATATACAGTGAATAAAGACCACCTCCGTCGATGTGCACCCCTTCAAGGTGACTTAGAAATTGTGCTTTTCTGACGTTCTATAGAACTTTTGAAACAATGACTTCGATCACTTCTTTGATCTGTTCTAGTTTTTATAGTTGTATTTGTCATGTCATTGCAAATAATATAGATTAACCTGATTATAACGCAATTGTTTTTGACAAACCACTTCCCGTTAAAATACTGACTCGTTCTAAATTCGATGTCTAGGTAATGGAATGTAATAAAATTTCTTAATAATTTATAATTATTAATAATAAATAATTAACAAATTATAAGTAAAATATAATAATAACCTATGTTGTTAATTATTTGAAATAAATGCTTATCCGACTAAATTATATTTTCTTTGAATCAATTTATGTAAATTGAAAGGATCGCATTAAATTCACATTTCTTAATTATATTTATAAAACATTTTGCTGTAGCGATACATTCAAGATAATACTGTATTTAATTTAAAATTATTATTAATATTGAAATAAAAGAAAACTATATTAATTTTAATGGTAAAACTACATACAAATTAAAGATACAAAACAGGAGGGTGCAGCTAGTAATAGTTTAACTAATATTTATCTACATTTCTCTGAATATAAATTTAGAGAAAGCAATAACTTCAAATTATATATATATATGATCTTATTCTTTTTCATGTTAATTCTAATAAGGAAATTATCCAAATTATCCCTTTATCCGTCATATTTAAATCTGAATGCAACTGATATAATGTTCTCATGAAACAAATTTCTTGGATGTTACTTTAATGATTGTGAATTATGGGCTCATTAGTAATATTTATGACTGGAGAGATAAATGCAGTTTCCATAGTAATAAAGTGCCTTCTTTTAATAATAGTTTAAGTTCAAATATTTTTGAAGTATATTATATAATTATTTACAGATAAATATCAAAATAGTTAACTTATATATCCATTTTCAAAATAATTTAAATGATTTCTACATTACATGTGCGAAAGCTGATTGATAACAATTTTAAGAGATAACGGAAAACGAAAAGCATCTAAATTATATTCAAATTTTCATTTTATTTTAGGTCATTTATCTAATTTGCAGAAAACTGATATTATTATTAGTTTTTGTCTTTGTTTCAAAACTTGATTTTTTAATCAAATAAGCGATTGTAGTTTCTACCACAATTTTTCTGAGCTATTTTGTTTCAACCTAATTACCGAAACAATTTTTCTATTTCCAAATTATTCATATTCAGAAATTGAGCCCCGGATTCGTTCTGTGAATGATACATCTTAAAATCGAATGTAATATAGTCTATTTTTAAATTTGAAATTGTTGAAAAAACTAATTTTATGTTTCATGATCACAAAATTTAATTTCATTAATGAGAGCTATTTGGTAAATATAACTGTGTTTCATAAGCAAAGGAGATTACGTAAAGTATCAAGTTTCTGAATATTCTTAAAAACGTATTGTATTAATAAATAATAAATGAAATCTCTTTAAGTATAATAAGTGTTGAGGTTTATTTTTGTCCAATGATTATTACTTATTACGAGCAGAACTTGTAGTTAAATGAAGAAAAATATTATTTGAAGAAACATTAATGGTATGATTAAATATCAAAAGCTTTAAAAAAAAGATGATTCATTTCTCAATAAAAGCATCTCATTTAGTTTGAGCTTCATTTGTATTCTCTTTTTATAATTATGCATAATTGAAAGCAAAATTAAAATTTTCTTGGCATATTCAAGCAATCTGTAAGACAATATCTTAATTCAAATGAAATAAGAGTATACTTTTACACAAAATGTAAGCTAAGAAATTATTCAAGGAATGAAAATAAAAAGAATTAAGTTTAACAATTTTAAATTATGAATCAGGCTTCGATAAAATGTTCAATATTTGAGAAAGTTGTGAAATACAGAACTTGAGTTTAAAGCACTCTGTAATACGCATCAATCAGAATAATCATCTCTTATTCATTAAATAAAAAATAAATAAATGTGTAATGAAAATTAGTAATAAGTCTTTTCATGTAATAGTTAGATTCTTCACATATATTTAATTCTTAGATATAGCATAATGTCTACAAAAATAATTACTGTAAAGACCGAATTTCTTATGAGACTAAAATTTTTTGTTTCTTTCTTGGTAATTTTATTATAAATTGAAAACACGATTAAAAAGAGTTTTTTTTTTTTTTTAGTTTTGGAAACTAAGTTTAAATACGGAGAAAGTTTGCATAATGAGAAGTTTTTAATTACTTTAGTACCGCGTATATACTTTATTAATTAACCTAAATTGCAATTATTAATTGATTAAAAAACCGTTCGTAAAACAGAAAAATAACAATATTTCATTTCTGAACAAGAAAATGTTGGAAAATTTAAAATAATTATAGAAAACATTTAAAAATATGTTTTCTCCCTTAAAAAATCAGTAAAATGAAATGATAGCCAATGCTAACTTGAGATATCATTTAAGTTTCATCTCATTAATTTCTTTGATTTTTGAAACATTTGAAATGTAGCATATTATTCAATTTTATAAAAAAAACAGTTACTTTTCATGTTCCTGCATCAATTTTTAAGGCGTTAAGATGTTTGGAAAAAAAATTTAAATACAATAGATAAACATAAGATTTTCATTAGCGAGTAGACTTATTGCAACATTTATTCCGTTAGAACAGCAAGAATATTAATATTGGGGTGCATAACCCTCACGAGCATTAATTCCCAGTTTAGTACTAGTTATTTTATGGAGGTTTTTTTAGTAAAATAGCTGATATTGTTAATTATAAGTCCTGTAATTTTTTGTTTTTATTTTCATAAGTTCTTTATTAATTGCAGAAGATTTAAGATGATGCTATTTTATAAAATTGAAATAGATTAAGATTTTATTGAGGTTGCGTTGGTAGATCTATCCTGACTTATTCCTCCACTCTGGTTAAGTTGTAAAATCAGTTGCTTTTCTCGCGTAGGAGAGGGTGAGTTCCTATTGGTTGCTGGGTGTGCTCTTATTGGCTGCCGTGGATGGATGTCATTTCGATGTATATATTTTCAGGATATCAGTGAAAAAATTAGTAATGGTGATTTTGAAGTGGTAAAGGGAGTTAGATTAATCCAGAAGAATTTATCGAGGTTTGTGTAGTAGTTGGTCATTTCTGATGGGTGTGTATTTTTCAATTGCTTGTATGGTTCTATTGGTGGAGTTGTCGATTTTTTGGAAGAATTTTCTTGATAGTTTCTTAATGAAGGTTTTGAGAGATGGGTATTTTATTGGATTTCTGATATCTGTGTTTCTCATATACCAGCTAGCTCTATCTATTGTACGGATTATTGTTGATTGAGATTTTTCTAGTGAATCAAGGGTTGTGTTTGCACAATGAGACCAGACTGGGCAGGCGTAATTATCAGTTAAGCAGTTTATTACTTCTACTTAATGTAGAATTGCGCTCTATAAAGGGATAGATTTCATTTATTGTAATTTTATTTTGCTTTTTAATTAGTGTAACGTGTTGTTTGTACTGTTAGAGCAATGGCTTTCAAAGAAGTGCATGTCACCCACCGGAAGGCGTTGAAGATACTTAAGGGGGAAGTAGTTCGGGGGGGGGAGGAATTCCGAAGTTAATTTGGAGGACATTAAGGACTGGAGCACCCCACTGAGTAATTCTCGCGTGAACGCACTGAAAATCTTGATTAATACTAAAAGTTCTAGCACACATGTTGGAACACATATAATATTAAATATATTTTCAGTAATATCTGAACGTATGAAAGTATTAATGCATTATACTTTTATTCCCAATATCTTTTCGACTAGTACATAAACAAGTAACAATACGAAGCACCATAGTGTGTGTGCATGTTCTGACTCATAAAAACAAAATCATGTATTTGCAAGTTTCCGCAGGCCATAACAAGCCTTCATAGATACACCACCGTGAAGTTTTCAACGCAATGTGAATCCTGTGTAGTTTCCTACTTTTCCTTCACAAATTATATGAAAGCTTCGAATAGCATGAAATAAAATGCATTCGAAAGAGAGAGAGAAAAAAAGGAAATTTTAGGTGTGATTACTTTCTTTTTCTGACTTCTGAAAGTAATTTTAAATATTTATTAATTGTATGAAAACTCACAACCACATTATTATTTTTAAGAACATGGTTTTTTGGTAATGTGGAAAAGTACATTGTTTTTCTGAAAAGAGATCGTTGACGATTATTTGTTTTTAGAACAATGTGAGTAATTTTTGTTTGAGAAGGGATTGTAGTCAAACACAGTAGAAAACTTATGAGTAATAGACTAAAACAAATTTAAAGCACGAGATAGAAAACATTTTTTTATCTGGTATATAGTAAATTCTTACTCAAGGAAAAAGAAAATAATATTCATCTGTCAGAGTATTATTATTAAAAATGGATAACAAAGAGCAAATTCCTAAAATCAACTTTATTTCATTCCTTTGGGTATTAGCTGTACTACATTTTGTAACATTTTCTTTTTACATTTCATGACTTGATAATATATTTTTAAAAATCACTAAGGAATACGAGAAATTTGAATATTGGAAAATAGACGAGTAAATAAATATTTCACATTTAGGAATTAATACTATTTAATATGAATGATCGTGTGCATTTAAATTTTTGCTTTTCCAAATATAATTTTTTTAGATTTCAATTTACAGATAGTAAAAGGGATTTTAATTTTTCCTAAAAGATAATGATTCTAATATGATTGGGAGCCAAACATTTGTTCTTTAATGATTTTTAAATTAACATGCTATCTATGACATTGCGCAACAAAAATACTACAATTAATACCTCGAAATACATAAAATAGTGGAACTGTATCTTAAAATTCAACTATTCATTTTAATGGATGAATCCCTTGAATGGATGGATGAAAAAATGAATAAATCCTCTTGTATACCAACATTACAAAAAGCCTAGTTCAGAACTTTAAGAATAATATGAAACATATCTCTACCAAATTCTATCAATATATAGAAAAAAATACATTCGAGCTATTACCTTTCAAAAATTGTAAACATACTGAAAATTATATTCTTCAGAAAATGGATTTAAAGTTAAAACTTGTTCAGAAAATAAAGGAAATGTCTGATATTCAAATACTTATAACTTTATTTCTATGTACCGTAGCTACAAATGGAAGGTAGTTTTGGAAAGAGAAGATTTCAAATATTTTAATGAATAAATAAATAAAAAATCGGTATTTTCTCCGAAATTCGAGTTTTTAAACGTAATAGGACACCTTAAAATTCGTGGAACAATTTTTAAAGTAGTGAAAGGTTTAATACTTCAACACCTTTTCATAATATGTCTCTGAATTTTGTATATACAAATGTTTAATGTTTTTAATTCCTTATACTTAAAAGTCCTTATGAATTACTTAATACTTGTGGAACAAATTTTAAGAATGAGAAGAGTAACTACTACTTAAAATTTGTTTGGAGGTTTTCATTGACAAATGTTTACTATTTTAAGCTCCTTTTGGGACACCCCACACCATTATTTAGGATCTAATTCATAAAAACTCTCTGATTAATCAGTCAGTAAAATATTAACTGGGAAGTCAGGAATAATTAACTGGGTTTTATTTAATCTTTAAGGGATACAATCAATCGGCTATTATTATAAATGCAGAATGCTAACAAATTCACTTCCGAAAACAAAGATTGTTATTATAATAATCCATGAATAGCGATAACATCAAACAGGATTCGAGTCAGGATAAGTTATGAGTTTCGACGATCATTTAACATCCATGCACCAACGTCGTTTCTTTACTCACTCACTAACCGTCTATCTCTTTCCAGGAGTTTAACACAACCAATCCCTCTATCATATCCTCTTCATCTCTTATTCACTACACTTCTAATGTATAAGGTCAATACTAATTTATATAAATCCCTGTATATCCGCAGAAGAAGGGATTTTTAATTTAAATAACGTCTTAAAGTAGCCCAAAGGATCAGTTGAAGGGAAAAACTTGTGCAAACCCGTTGCATTTTTTCTACACATCTCTTTGCAATGTGATTCAAAAATTCATTGAGCAAATTGTAACGTGTAATAGAGAATATTTCTAAAAACTGATTTTTTATGTTGATACATGGATTAAGAATCGTTTATTATTAAATACAGAAAAATATACATGTAAAGAAACATAAATTTACTATATATGTTATCGGACAAATAACAATCACTTCTGATGGAGCAAATGTTTTCGAGGATACAGTTCTCAATCCATAGACTGCAACAAGCTCGAGCCGGCTGATATTCTCCTAATTACGATTAGGGGCGCTCAATGTAAAGATATCGTATGATTGCATTGTGAGTCAATAACACAGGGCAATCAGTACGAGCTGATGCGAACATATCCACTTTCAACAAATTGGAAATAGTCGAAAAAAAGAAAATGCAAATGAAGTAAGCGACATTGAAAACAGTGAATTAGAACAGAGTGATGAAAGTATTATTGGTGGTCACTGGTTATTGATTTAATTCAGACATCGATTAATCGGATTTTGTATAAATAAATGCTGTTTATTTTAATTACAAAGTTCTGTTTGACTTACAAATTCTTTTTCATAAATTATGGTGATAAATTTTACCGAACCCGTAAAAATAACATCTATTAAAAATCAGCTGAGTTCGGGTTTTATTTCATTTCTTATTAATGTGTACCTTATTACTAAGTTTATGATATAAAAAATATTGAAATATTGGGAGTCTAAGTGTTCTCTTACATAAGATTTGGGAAACTTAGTGTACAAAACCAACAATCTTTAAAAGTAATTATTTTTTACTTATTGTGAAAGAGCACTTCTAGCATAACACAGAAACTGTTTTTTTTTTAACTGAGATAGGCAACAAATGTTCAAATGTTCGTTTTTTTCTAGGAGACAAAATGGAACTCATTTACACATATTTAAAGAAAGGACGCCGGGAGTGACTTCCTTTGAATAATATCTACTTTCAGTTCTTTTTTGTTGTTTGGGGATTATTTTCATAAAATTTGTTCCTTTAATATCCTCACATAAAAATGTCAAAGAAGGCTCAAATCAGGGGAATGAGGCAGCCAAAGATTTCTTGAGATAAGTCGATCTACAAAAACATTTTCAAGCATGTCCATGGTGTCGTTACACGTATGGCATATTGCACCTACTTGTTTGGGCCATGAGCCTTGCTACCCTTAACACTTTCGTTACTGGAGGGAGAAAAAAGAAGTGCTTCTCTGGGCCCACGGCTTCTTACTGCGGAGTATTACTCTGTGCCCAGACAATTTTAGATATTAAGCCTAATTCGTGAAAAAAATTCCTCTAAAATCGGCTGCCAATTAAAATATTTTGGTATTTGCATATATTATTTAAAATGCATAAAACTTAATATATACAAAAGTAAAAAATATTTAATCGAAAATTGAATGTTTTATACATAAAATTACATAAAAATCATACATTTAAGAAAATACAAAACATATTTACATATGTTACATAAATTTCATGGTGTAATGATGTACCATTATATGGAATATATAAATATAAAAAATAAATCTTTTTTTTTCTATATGGTATATTTATAAAAAAAATCAATTCATAGTACAACGTCACATGTCTTACACACATATTTTGACGCTTCACGCAAGATTTTGAGCAAAGGGCACATCTTAGTCCTTTTTTTTTTTACTTTAATGTCTATGTACAGATTTGGATTATTTGCGCTAACATTACTGTGAAATTCATTTATTTTTTCGAAAATCTCAGTAACAGATAAATACTTTCTTTTCGTCATGACTGTCGCTACAAGTAAAAAACGACCCAATGAAACGAACAGCTGTGAACATCCTCTACCAAAAGCCCTAACTCCCATAAGGGGCCATAAATTTTCCTTCGAACTTCTAAGAAGCAAGCAAGAAAGAAAAAAGCAAACCAAAAGCAAGTGCTCCCTTTAAATCGTCATTACATTTAAAGAGCTGAGCCACAACACGTGCTTTTAACAATTACCCCATCCTGATAGCCAGAAGTGAAATCCAAGCCCATATCACCAAGATCAACACTCCAAATAATCTATCTATATAGATTTCGCGGTATTGTAACGCCATATAGTAAGATTACAAAAATTAAATAAACCGTTCTCATGAAGCGTATCTTTATTGATACATTGGGCAGTAGAAGACACTCACGGAGCGCATCACCCTTGATACGCTGGGCACAGGAGAGCCTACACGAGCGTTTCGCCTGTGATACGCTGGGAGCGAACGTGTAAAGTCAACATGTACTGTCTAATTTCTGTGAGAGTCTGTAAAGAACAGAGTTTATGAAAATAAACTCTCAAACCAAAAACCATGGTTATCACCTTTCCGATAAATTTCGCCATTTTTGCTTTCTTCGGAGTCTATTCGCCAACAAAAGCCCACTATTTTGACTGTTTCTTCACTTTTAGAGTGTTGCAGTGTATCCATGTGTCGTCCACAGTTATGTATCGAAGCAGAAACTCGCCAGGAGTACGACGACAAAGCGCCAAAATAGCCTCAGACTCTACCACACAATTGCGTTTATTTTTCACTCAGAGTCCTCCGCGGCACCCGTCTTGCCTATATTATTTTTACACCCAATTTCTAGTGGGAAATTAAAAACACTGTACCTTGCGATATACCAGTGACCTCAACTACTTTACGCACTTTGTTTCGCAGATAATCAAAAACCATATCATGGATTTTGTCACTCATTCCGGGAGAAATCACTTCCTGTGGACATCCCAAACAACGTTCATCTTTAAAGGATGTGCCGGCACGTTCGATCTTATTTACCCAATTATAAACAGTTGCAAAAACAGGAGCAGATGTTCAATGAACTACATCCAACGCAGCGTTGATCTCTATCGGTATTAAGCGTTTTAAATGTAATTGCTTAGTCACCGTTCAAAACACAATTATTTTCTCTTTTCTAAGTAATCTCAAGTTTCTTTTTAGCTTCAATCGACAGTAAAAATGAAATTTATCATGGAAATAACTGAAACTTACACAGCTATCTTTTGATTCATGATGCTTATTAAAATCAAACGATTTTCGATGCTACGAGCACCATCTATTTGATTTTCTAAGGATTTTACGAATGATTCTCGTTAGTAGCCCTTTTTATTACAAAACGTAACAAAATTTTTTTCAAAATTTATTTAAAGGGTCTCCAGATAATGACAAGCCAGAGAAAAAACATTCTCTTATAATTATTACTAGCTGAAATACAAGTAGTTGTACATGAATTGAATGCTTATTATGGGTATAAAACTTAGTTCTGTGATTAGAATATAAAAAAAATCTTGGAAGGTAAGATATTTTATCAAGTCTCTGAGCAATTTTTCTTGCAAAAAATAGGCTAATAATAATAAGTTTAAACACTTTCTTCTTCACCAGTCAATTGAGATATCATATTATGCTTGGTAGTAACTTATCCGGTAAAAAAGAAGATTAAAGAAAAAGACCTAAAATCGAACATTTTGAAATATTCAATAAAATTTGTATAAAGATTTTGTATAAAAATTTGCACACAAATTCAATTTAAATTTGTGTAAAGATTTTGCATTAACTATAAAGGAAAATGTTTATATAGTGGAACGTTAAGGCAATTTACCGCCATATAAAATTGTTTTAGTTGTCAAACATGCCTAAACGAAGCCAAGATGAGAAAAAAAAAATGGAAACAGCTGTGGACGACTAAGGTATGATTTAAAATTTTGAATAATTCAGCAAACAATTCTAGTCAGTTCTTGGGTTGCTTATTTTGTAAAAAAATAAGTTCGCTAAATTTAAAAATTATTTAATTTTTATCTCCGTTTTATTCAATTCATTGACGATAACTTTAGATACGTTTTTCATTGTAATAATGTTTCATTAATTACATTTATCTCTGACGACAGCACACCTGAACAATATCATAAGCACGCATTTTAACTTTTTGCTTTATCTATTAATTGGAGTAATCGCTTTCTCCCACAAGATAACTTTTCCGTACATTTAATTACAAGCAAATAATTTTCACAGAATAATATCCGAGATAGATTTAACCTGCTTTGAATTTACCCCGAAATTAAGCAAAATGTACTTTTTTTAAAATAATTATAAATGAAGATCATCACTTTAAAAGATATTGAAACACATCGTCACTTCAAAAGATATCATTAACGAAATAGATTTTTTTTTCAGTTTCCTATAGAGCATAAGTTAATGGCATTTTCAATATAATGCAATTTTTTTAAGAATTTCTTTAAGCTACTAATTCATGAACACGAATATAGTAACTCTAAATATAATTCAAAGTTAATACATATGTTTTAAAAGGAGGAATTATAATTGAGAAACTCCGGCGAAATTTAGTTAAATTACTTAAAAGAGAGAAGTGAAACTAATAAAATACCCATTAGTTTCGACGAAAGTCTTTTATCTAGATAATTAGAGAGATTTCGTCGACGATCGCTGTAATTAGCCCAAAATAAAAGATGTCGTTTCTATAGGAATTTAATGAAGGTTGAAAAATCTAATTTATTCGTCTGTGTACGAAAAACTAAATACGGTAAAATCGCCGCTCTGTATCTGAGTAAAGATAGTAGTTATTTAAAATGTTTTATTAAATCCTTTCGCTGCTTGTATCTGAGCAAAATATTTTTACTAACAGATAAACGCAACAATATGTATTTCCCCGTATTGTTTAATTTGTGTTTACATAAAAATTATTTGAATAAAATAGCAAAGTAAAGGCTTTCGTCTACCATCCATTTTTATTTGGTCAACATAATGTTAATCCTATGGAATTTCTACTATCTTTACTATTTCATCCATTTGAATTCAAAAAAGTGCTTGCGAAAGAGCAAAAAATAATGTAGGTTTTTGCGAAATTATATTTTCTTCTAGACTTTTGAATATTTTTTAGAATATTTTAAATACCGAAAATTCTATAAATGTATCATTAAGATAGGATTAAAATTATTTTTAAAAATCAAAGGAGAAGAGTAATTCCGTAGAAACCTTCATTATTTTTTGCTCTTTCAGATGCATTTTTTGCATTCAAATAAGTGAAATAGTAAAATTTTGAAGACGAAAGATAGTAGAAATTCCATTGGATTCATGAAATCAAAATAACCGTTAGACGGGAGCCTTAATTACAGCAACGTTTGATTGTCAAAAATTATATAATATTGTGCGAAAGTAGTTCATTTGGAAAACTCAAACAGAGTGTTTCAATCATTCTATTTCAATTTTTAACTTATAGCAGTTGTAATCTGGGATTGTTAATAGGTAATTTCATACGGACTTTTGCAGAAAATGGAAATATTCATACATATAATTAAACAAGTGCAAGAATATTGTTTCTGTTATATAAAATAAGATTATATATTTATGTTTAATTCTTATTATGACGAATTTCCTGTAGAAAATAGAATTAAAAATATTTTATTTCAAAACAGAAACGTTTATGTACAAATTTTTTTTATAAATTTACTTTAAAAAATGTTAAATCTAATTCAGTTTTTATATAATCTACGTCGACACAACTTAAAAACTACGTAAAACATTATAATAATTGCAAATTAAGAAAATAGATGCATAAAACCATTTCTGAGGTATGATACATTAAAAACCTTGTAAATCTCATTCAAGTAACGTAAAAGTCAATCAAGTAATAACTTAAAACTGTTAAATTGTAATTACAATTTTAAGCGGTAATTTTGTTATTCTTTTAATCATTTCTTTAACAAATAAACAATTAAGATAGCTACTAGAAAACAAAATGGATTATAACTCTCCAAACTATTTTTTAAATCATTCTTAAAAAATTTCATGCAGTTGGTAAATACACACATGTAATTCTTTGGTCGAATTTACTAGTAATTTAAATACATAAAAAAAATTTGGAATTATTAAATATAAAAAAAATAAAGAACCAATATCATTAAAGCGATATTTTCTTCCGTTTATTGAAAACACCGTTCGGTTATAAGAAGTTAGGTTTTTTTTTTTTCACTTAAAAAAATTGTACTGCCAGCTTGAATGTTAGAGTTAGTTTATCTATATATTCTTAAAATTTTCTGCAAGTATCAATAATAACTAGAAATATGTTCTAAAAACTCCAATACTTCGTCTATAGAAGAAAATATAAGACAATTCATAATTTAAAAATGTTAAAATTTCTTGTATGAAATAGACTTTCGTTTAAATGAAGCATTAAAAACGAATATTTATTCGCTTTTAAGGTGAAAATTACCCAAACCTGACAGTCAGATTATTTTAATTCAGTTGATATAATCAATGTTATATGTATTAATGTTCTTCAAATATAAATTAATAGTTTTAATAGATTTCTCACTAGAAATCTAAAATACGTGTTACTCTTTTTTTTTCCTATATTCATCGAAACTGTGAAAGCCGAGTGGTCACGCTCATTAACTAGTGGTAGACGTTATTTCTATCGAGGCATGTTTTCAAGTCTTGATTTTCCTAAAAATTCGAAGTGCAGTGGGGTAAAACATGTTAAATATGTCGTTCTCCAAGATTTCCCTAGGCGTGGAGTTTTCGAAAGGTGGGTTCCAGATGAAATGTCGTCCTCGTCACTTGGCCCAGTTTCAAAATTATGAGGACCTTCACCAATAGCCCTCGTGTTGCTTCTAAGAGCGATACTAATAAACAATGAATCAGTAAATAAATCTATATTTAAAAAAATTAATTTAAATATCGTACATAAATAATACAGTTTATGTTTATTACTGTGCTGAACATTTGCGCAAAAAAAACTACATCATTTCAGATATTCAGAGGACAGTTAAATGCTCGAAAAATGTAATTACAAATCATATAAAATATTACTCCTACAGTCTTTCTTCTAATCAGTTTTTTTTTCCTTTTAGCTAAATAAATTTTCCTCTAGCGTTTAGTATAGTGAATATAAATTCACTATATTGCACGTAGAAATATATTGTATAGTTGTGAAATAAGGAATGTAATACCATTGAAAAAAGAAAAGAATTATTTCCTTTCGTTTATTTTTCTAAAAACTTAAAACCAAACTAATTTTTATGAATTTGAATTTGTTACTTACATACAACACAGTACTCCCACAGTACTTCTTACACTTTCGAAAGAACAAATTAAATAAACATTTAACAGCCTCTTTTATTAAAGATGGATCAAATACTATGAACGAATCCTTATAATTACAGAAAAAGAAAGTTTCTTGAAGTTTAAACAATCTTTTGGTTTCGTTTCGTTCTTCATCTATTTTTTTATTTTGTAGATAACCCCCTCACCTAAAGTGATCCAGTACGGAATGATGCCCAAAAAATCAAACTAATCTACAAAAAGTAAAAACTCGGTTATCTTTTGGAAAAAGATCTCAGTACTATTCTTTGGTATTCACAGAATTTTGGTTATGTAGAGTTTCTTCATAACAAATGTATATATAATGCAGTACACAACTGACGAATTGCAACCCTGATCGTGAAACGAAGGAATTGTAATTTGCAATTGTTCGTCAAGGACACTATGATTTTACACATGAAATACCCGTAGAGGGTCATTGCACATTTAATGCTTCAAAGTGTGAATTACATTTTCAGGACTCAAGGTCACCTTCTCTCTCTTTGTTGATACTCTCCAATCCTCCTGGTGGCTCAATAAGATAAGAAATTATCCCAGAGTTTAACACAGCACATTCACACACATATTAGTAACTCAGATACGTTCCCACAACACACACGAGACACGCTGACACTTATACTCTCACAACCACCACACTATGTACTCGAATCAAATTTCTATGTTTAGGACACAAAGTATCATTTTTCAGGTATGTACAATTATGTACATAACTGTAAATCATATTGTTCCAATTTACTAACTGATTGAACCAAATGATAGTGTTTTTATTTGAGTCATTGTTCTCATTATTTCTCTATTTTCGTCTATAATCGAAGCCTCTTATCTCACTATACGATCACATCATTTGTCCTAAGTTATTACTTATAAATGCTGTTATTATCAAAGTTATTGGTTTTAAGTAATTAAATGTATTCAGAGAAGAGGTGCCGTTTCGCTGTTGTGAACGTTTGGAGAAAGTTGAAGCAGCACATACGTCCACTGCGATCCTCAAAGCACCCTTTCTCCAGGATAATGTAATACTTCCAACAGATAGTGTAACTCAAGAAAAAATAAAGTAACTTCACTGAACAATACTTTATCATCTTCCATATAATCCAGTCTAATCACTTTAGCCTACCTGGAACGAAAGGTGTTCGAGAGAATGTTGTACATAATCCAGAATCGTAACTTGGCCTTCAAAGTTTACATATCGATGATTGAGTCGAATTTGCTTAATGTTATGCATATATATATATATATACAAACTCTCTCTCTCTCTCTCTCTCTCACACACACACACACACATATATATATATATATATAACAGGTCAATTGAAAAGTCCCCGGCCTGACACATAGATGCGCTACTATAATTAAATCCATATGTTTTTTAGTTAGCCTAACCCTTAACAGATGCGTGTATAAATTTGACAGCTGTCGGATCATTAGTTTGTGAATTATAGCATTTTGAGTGAAGCAACTTTTGTTATTGTGAAAAAAAATGGATAAAAAGGAATTTCGCGTGTTGATAAAATATTGCCTTTTGAAGAGAAAAATACAGTTGAAGCAAAAACTTGGCTCTATGCCGAGTTTCCGGACACTTCCCCAGGAAAATCGACCATCAAGGATTGGTATGCTAAGTTTAGACGTGGTGAAATGAGCACCGAAGACGGTGAACGCAGTGGACGCCCAAAAGAGGTTGTTACCGACGAAAATATTAAAAAAAATCCACAATATGATTTTGAATGATCGTAAATTGAAATTGAATGAAATAGCAGACATTCTAAAGATATCAACTGAACGTGTACATCATTTTGGCGTCTGTATTTTGGGATGCGCATGGAATAATTTTCATTAACAACCTTGAAAAAGGAAGGGCCATCAACAGAGATTATTACATAGCGTTATTGGACCGTTTGAAGGACGAAATCGCCGAAAAACGGCCACATTTGAAGAAAAAGAAAGTGCTGCTTCACCAAGATAATGCACCGTGTCACAAGTCAGTGAAAATGATGCCAAAAATCCCTGAATTGGGCTTCGAATTGCTTTCTCATCCACCGTATTCTCCAGATCTGGCCCCCAGCGACTATTTTCTGTTCTCAGATCTCAAAAGAATGCTCGCTGGGAAGAAATTTTCGTCGAATGAAGAGGTGATCGCCGAAACTGAGGCCTATTTTGAAGCAAAGGACAAATTGTACTACAAAATGGTATCGAAAAGTTGGAGGGTCGCTATAATCAGTGTATCACCCTTGAAGGAAATTATGTTGAATAAAAAAAAAATTTGCCAAAAAAATGAGTTTTACTATGGTAGGCCGGGGACTTTTCAATTGACCTGTTATATTACAGCGATATGATGTAGACGGGAGACAGCGGCTGCGTTTAGTCTATTTACAGGGCATGATTGCCTTACTCCCCATTTGTATCGCATTGGCATTATTACCGAGGTTGCCTGCCCCCTGGGAGATAAAAAGAATAAGTATGTGGACAAATACTACTTGCGTACCTGTAGAGCTCTCCACGGAGATACGGAATCAACGAGATATTGGGAAGCGGGCGGACTTTTGGGATGATAAAGTGCGGTTATATAAAGAACCCTATCCATTGGAAATAAAAAATATATTACAACCGTATAATAACCATTTTTGGGAATGAAAGAGAAGTCGCATATTACTAAATCAGGGGAATACGATGGATGACTCAACACAAACTCTACGAACAATGAATGAGTTGTGCCTGGGTATATTCGCAAGCAATCACCTCGAAATGTTTTCATCTCGATATTTTGGACGAATGCGAGGAATTCAGACCTTCAAACACTTTAGAATATTTAAATATTACTCACCAGCAATTGTTTGTCTAGATGGTAAAATATTTGTGGCTAATAATGAGCATTGTTTTTATTTTTGTTTGAACTTTTCGTGTTTTTTAACTGATTATAAGAAGTTTGGATCACATTTTCAACAGTTGAAATGATGTCTCTACAATGTGCACTTCTTACTGATTTTTGCTCATTGACTAAACTGTGTGAAAAAAATTTAGCACTAACTACTGTTTTGCTGAATCTTCATCAGGATGGCCTTTTTGTTGATGTTCAAAGACACTTGCATCGTTCTTAGAGACGCACAAAGATTGTTTGTATGATATCGAATGATATCGAATTTGTTAGGTGAACTTGGGCTTCCGGCTTGCTTATTACCTTCTAGTTTATTTCTTCTGTCAAAAAAAATGTTTATTCATGGAAAGAATATTTGATCTACTTAAATGTAAATCATCCTAGGCTAGTTTCATTAATTTGAATGTTTCCTCGGGACTTTTATGAAGTTTTCCGTTAAATTTAACTACATACATTTGCTCCATCTTAATATTTCAAATGAAAATCTTACTCTTCTTGAATGGATGACCCTATCTTTCGAGCTAAAACAAATGTGAAGAAAAATGCTCCAAACAGATGATCGATATTTATCATACAGACGCAGGAACACATGTGGCATAGTTGAAAACTGAAATCTAGTCTCAAGAACATTCTTTACCGCATTGTGCAATTACAATTCTATCATCTTCAGTTAAGCATTTTACAATTCAAAATTAATCAAAACAAAGGAAATTATTTGAAGCGCTATTCCCGTATATCGTTTCACTGACAGATCTGTCTTTTCCAGTGTAAGAGAAGAATCGATGTATGACATAACTTCTTCGGATTGCCATTTGCTTGGATTCCTCATAGAAGCTTAAAGAGTGGAAAGAGTTTCATGGAACGGAGAAGTAGAAGAATTTTTGCGCAATCGGTTCTATACATGTATTTATCTTAATGGAATAAAATAAAATTCTCTAGACTTTTGTAATAATGTGAAGATCTTAAAACAAGACATAAAGAAAAAATCACGTTGGTGTAATTTTGGTAAGCATTATTCATAAATCCTCGTGCATTAAATTTTATTTTAATGCATTAAAAGAATAGGAGATCAGAATCAAAGAGAGAGGGATGGTATAAAAATATTAATGAAATTCGAAATATTCCGACTTATGTAGTACAAAGTGACGTGAGGTATAAGTTTGCCTTATTAAACTACTTTACATCTCGAAATTGAAAATTTGGATTATTTCGCAATTGAGTTATATTTAATTCGTAATATTTTCGTTGTAATTTAATAATATTTTTCCTGTCGTTTCTCATTTAGTACCTATTTTTCCTCATGATGTTATCATTTACATACTAATATATAAAAATAAATAATGTTATTAAGCAATTTTAATAACATTATTTAATAACATCGTTTGTTTGTATAATATTATAAATAATGTTATTAAACAAATGACGCTAAAACCAAACAAAAGGAAAAAGAGGACGTGAAATTCAAGCTTCAAGCAGTTTTCAAATTATTTTAAGTGAAGTAACAAAATTTAAAATCTTATTTAGAAGAATTGTAATTTAACTTAGTTCAGGACCACCACAAAATACGATAAGATCAATTCATTAAAAAACATAACGCAAAAAATTTTCTTACAAAAACAAAATACAACGAACTAGTCCATATCATTAATTTAAGAATTCGTAATTACAAATTGATCTAAAAAGTCCTTCATTTTCTTAACAAATTTTTACCGTACTTAATTCAGATTACCATAAGCCCAAGCAAATAAATGTAATTAGTTTTCTTGATTAATTATTCCTCCTTAAGAAAGTACTTCCAAACTAATCATTCTAAACTGTACCAAATACCGCCGAAATAACATTTACTGAAACAAATAAATAAAGAGCAACGTTCAACGAAATAATTAGCATTATAACCATTCCAAGCAAATCAAGCTCAACATTAATTATATCTTGTACATTGCGTGATAATTAACTCAACGGCAATATAATGAAATCTGGTGGCTTTGTCAAAAATAAATTGAACAGAGTAATATGTCTCGCTCCATGGTGATAATTCACGGTTTAAATTGACGGTGAGAGATACTGTTTCTTTAAGTCTTTGGGGCTTTTGTTACGGAGTAATTTGAAGAAGTTCTTTTATTTATTTTTTTTCTCCCTTTTGAAAGATTCTTCAAATACTTGTGCTGACGTCAGTGCTAAATATATAATATGATTTTAAAAATTAAAAACACTTTGAAGATCAATGACTAAGTAAAGGAGGCGAATTTCAAATTCATGGTTGTTTATTCATTTTTGTTTGAGAGAGGCAGTCATTATCAAAAGGCAGGAGACGCAGCTCCGCCTTCTCGATTAAAACAGAAAAGAGTAGAAGAGCAGAAGAAAGGGAATTTTACCTTGCAACTGATTTTACAACAGGGATTTCTAAGGATCACATGGGTAACTCACATGGTAT
>BMAW01108016.1:241641-254773 GCA_019974015.1 Nephila pilipes | reverse complement strand
TAGATCAGTTACATTTTAGAAATTTAATAGTTTTGATTTTTTATTTAAGTAAGTTTATATGTTGCAGTTTGTTTTAATTTTAACAAAATTACTTTCAATACCTTTTTGAATAATTAATAAAAAAAAAATTAAAAAAAAGAAGTGGTTATTATTAGCAAAATTATTTAGTATTGTTCATTCAATCTATCAATTAATAGTTTGGTGGTTATGCAATTTTATAGTGCTCTATATTGGAATGAGGTGAGCATTACAGTTCTGTGTGTTTGATATAAAACTTGTGACCTCAAAGTTTTATTTAAGTAGTTAGTGTGTATTAATAGGAATAGATTATTTTTAAGTTTATGACAATTTACTTTGGTCTTCATGTATTTGTTTATTTTTTATTACTTTTATAATCTGAAATTCTACTCATTTATCAAATTTTGATTATTCTAGGCTAATATCTTTGATGACTATGTAATTATTGATATTGAGATGATTGCATCCGCAACTGTAGATTTTTTATTGGCTCTTCAATTTCATATTATCATCATTGTGCATCAATAAAAATATCGAGGAACGTTCGACCTTGAAATTTGTATAAAAAGAGCTTAAAAATTACCAGTCAATGTTTATCTGCCTTCCAAGAAAAAGAAAATCCCAGACACTATTTCTTAAGCAAAACTAACTTTCTTAAACTTCTGAAAGGTCTGGCGATGGCTTCATTTCGTATCAGTTGTTTTCTTTCCACCTCATTAAACAGAAAACAGTTCATGCCAATCAATAAGTATTTACAGATACTTTTGTTACTTTGTACTTCATATTGCTTCCCAGACACTTAGGAAACATTAAATTTTTAGAGCTTGTATCAATATTATTCAGATAAATGTCAATATTGACAAATATGTGACTAAAGCATTTAGGTTTCAATATTGTAGTTGATCAATCAAACTGATG
This sequence comes from Nephila pilipes, assembly GCA_019974015.1. NCBI lineage: Eukaryota > Metazoa > Arthropoda > Arachnida > Araneae > Nephilidae > Nephila > Nephila pilipes. The sequence continues at coordinate 253,837 of BMAW01108016.1, read as the reverse complement.
TAAATAACTGCCGAAGATAAGTATAAAGTAACGGTATGTATTTATTTCCTTATATTGCAGAAGCTTATTTCCTCTTTAAGTTATAGTCTTAACTTGTGTAATCCAGATATTCGTTAGACATCAGTTCAGACGAAATAGGGATTGAACAAACGTTGGGAAACCATTGCTTCCGAACGTTTGGTTACAAAATATATTGATACGTCAGGTGCGTGGACAATTATGAAAAAAATAAATAATGTCGCAAATATAGATGACATTCAGATTAAAAAAATGTATCATATTCTTACAAAATGTATACATTTATGAAATTTAAAGATACTTTATATTACAAGATGGGGCTATTAAATAACGTGACTGATGCTGTAAAACATTACATTTTACATTCATACATACCTATTTATTATCTCCTTCAATATACATCCCTTCTTTAACTCTACAACACTCTATGCGAATCTTCCATTGTTCGAAATAGTGCTGGAAGTCTTCTTTTTTCAGCTCTTTCGGAACCCACGCCGTTTTCTCCTAAAGAACTTTAACGGACTCTAATCTTCCTTTTAATGCAGATTTCACCTTAAAAAAATAGACCGGAGTCACATTGCGCAAGATCCGGCGAATACGGCGGATGATCTGGGATACTGCACTTGGCTAGAAACAATGCAGAATGATTTGTTTTTCTGCAATTCGGGCCTTTTTCTGTTGTTTCATGGGTATTAGCAAAAAAGTGAAGATAGTAATATTGATTTATCGTTTGACATTAAGGAACGTGGTGAAGATACTCAATCTCATGTGTGCGAGTGGAAATATCGAAAAAAATAATCATTATTTTGAATTTTGGTTTGCTCACTTGAGTGCATTTGGCTTTTGGTAAAGATGAGTTCTTTGTTAAAATTATTTTATAAAATCTGCCGTACGGATACTTTATCAATTCCTACAGAATCGGCAATCGCGCTAATACTTAACTGACAGTCAGATCAAACCAGTTTACTAATTATTTTGATAGTGTTACCCTCTTTGACGTGGAAGGACGACCCGGACTTAAATAATCTCTAATGTCTTCTTGGTCACCTTGAAAACACTTAAGCCAATCAAAAAAACATTCATGCTATAAGCATTCATTGTCATGCACTTCTTTCAATAAATTATAAGTTTCAGTAGTGGGTTTTCTAAGATTCCTATAACATTTCACAAGAATATGTTGCTTTCTTGTTGCACTTCCCATTTCGAGTTGCTCTCTAGTTGCACAAAAAAAATAACTCTAATGCGAAGAAAGAGACGGCGATATGGATTCGTTTACGGGATCGAGAGGCACTGCATTTTCAAAAGAAGGTTTCATGATAAACATATGTCGGTCGCTTACGTTTGGGAAGTGCGTACTTCTCTAGCAGCTTCAGTCTCATTATTTAATATCCACAATAATGAAATGACAGTGAAAAATCATTTAAGCTTAATTACATTGGTAAAATTTTATAAAAGCGTAGAGAAAGTACCATACAGTTGCATTTGGAAAAAGTATATAAAATCAATTAAATTTATTCTTTAATAAATGATGTGGGTACAACTTTTTCTATTACTTGTGTTAATCATTGGTGCATAGAAATGGGTCAAGGTCAATGTTGTTCCAGGAATTTATAATTTATTTTTTTATATCTGACTTGCTGCTGCTAACTGTAACCAATTCTTGTAACCATATCAACCTAGAATGCAACAAAAGTTTTCCATTCGATTCATATTGAGATTATGAGATAGCTGTAGGAAACTTTTTACCTCGTTCTACTTCATCCAAGAATTTGTGGGTCACCAAACAAACACAGATGCACTGTCTTGTTAACATATCTAATCAAATGAACAGCTAGAGTCGAACTACTTGTCAGCATATCCTTTTATACCACTGAGTTGTTTTTGTCGATAGAATATTAACTTTATTTGCGCCACCGGCTGCAAATGCAGCCCAAACTATGATAGATCTTCTCCGAATCAGTGTAAAAAGCTAGCATTCTTTATTCAAATATCATACCAATAAAATTCAAATACATCATTCTAAATTAAACTTTTTTTGTTCAGAAATATTCATCATTCCAATTGATGCCAGCTTTTAACTGTATGAACTGAAATCAATACGACATCCATAATGTGGAGATTTTCCTTTCCACTTCCTTAGCATAATACAAGGATTTCTTACTGTTACAAAGATTTCTTATTGTTATGCAGTGCATTTCTCACTGTTCCAATGGCACTGGGCAACTGTATTTCATCTATAATTTTCCAGAAAGACATTTTTTGGCGCGCAAGCAAGGCTCAGAATCTGCGTATCTTGCCTTGAAAAAATTATATTACTTCTTTCTTCTCCGATTTCATATTTTCCACAACTAATGAAGAAGGGAGCAATTACAGCTTTCGATTCAATTTTTCGTGAAGATCACCGCAATAGAAAGCAGCATCTTTGAAAGCTATTATATTACCTTGTTCTGTTTCTGACAAGTGTAATTTTCTAGGTATTGTTTTCAACCGCACAAAAATAAAACAAGTCTCCATTCATAAGCTTATATTTTCTTCCAGAACTTGTCAGTAAGTCATTTTCATTTTATTTATTATATCAGATAATGTAATCCTCAGACGATGTTATACTTTTTTCTAAACTGTCAACCACTGACTTGATAAATTTTACAGAATCCTAAGAATGCCATTGACTTTTACGAATATAGTTTAATTTATTATTCGATAGCTTTTATTTAAATTGTGAAGAGTTTTCACATAACATGAGGTCGCAATAGTTTTCACATTGGCGAAATTCCGGACACATTTGGTGAATTACTGTTTTTAGGGGGGGGTGTATGTTAATGTTATTTTCTTCTCGTAAAATCTCTGGTAAAATAATACATACTAGACATAACACGAGCGTCTTCTTTTCTCCTTAAAACTTTACATCTTCTAAATTGTAGGCATTGTAAGATAATTAAAGCAAACGTACAATTCTTAACAGATTCACTTTTATTCACAAATGAATTAAAAAAAACAGGAATGAACACATGATAATAAATTATTCATGTGGTCTTATATTTTCCTTAATAACGAATTTCTTTAGGCATTTTGGTGTTAATTTCCGATAAGAAATAAAATCCTGACAGGAATTTTCAAAAAATTACTTTGATAATCAACATTGTTTTAGAAACTGTGACTTTCAACTTTAGACTATTACTTTGTTTTTTCTCTTCTCCACAACTTTTTCAAAGGAGAAAAAACATTTCCTGCGGTTGAATTATTTCTGGATTTATATTAAATACATTCCATTATTAAAAAAAGTATGAATGATTCAAACTGTTAGTGTGAAATTCATTCACTTCAATCATTCCACTCAACAATATTTCGATTGAACCATTCTTAGTGTCCCATTCAGTTATGTTTTGTGGTATACTTAATAGAAATTAGAAATAAAAATTAGAGTTAGAAATAAGAGAATTAAGGCTTATCAAATACTTTTGTATCTTGGTTTCATTTTACAAATTGCATCCATTACACATTGAATTTCTTTCCAAAGGTATGTGATTGAATTTGTCTTGTCAAAACTTTTTCTAATTCTTCTCTGAACGATATCCACAGTTTTTTTTAATTTTAATCATTTTATAAAATGTTATTATATAATTATTTATTACTCCGTTAAAACTCATATGTAATATAATAACAGAATGATCTTTTTCCAAACGGGACATAAGGTCAAGTTAATTATGCATCATGTGAGCGAATCTAATTATTTTTCACAGTAGTGTTACTTAATCAAAATTTCATTCATATATCTAACATGATTCAAAATCATATTTTAATTTTATATTTTGTGAAGGACAACTAAGCTATCTAAATTACTTTGAAATTGTAAAATTCTATACGTTTTTTGAATAAATACTTGACTAAGAAGTTGTTCTAGTCTTTTTCGTTCTAAAAAGTAATTATAAAGAATTTTAATGAATCAAATACATTCAAAAATTATTAGTATAAAATTTATATATATGTATATATATATATATATATGCGTGTGTATGTGTGAAGGATGTGTATAGGGTGTCCTTGAACTTTCTGTACAAACTTAGGGCAAAGGTAAAGAACATCGTTCAAAACCATAATTACAAAGAAAATGATAGTTTGAAACGTCCTTCCCACGTGATAAAGAGACACAAAGACATATTAAGGCCACGATAAGAACTCTCTATTGCACACAAAAAAAAGAAAACGCTATGTCTTATGAGCATCACAGAAGGAATTTGAAATCGCTCTCATTGGAATGAACACATGCATGACACCTACACCACATGAACAAATGAACATTTTCAAAAATACCTGGCGTTTCGCAGCAATGCAAACAGCAGCGATGAAGATTTATGACACCAAGTCCATTTCAGAAATTAAGGGGGGGGGTGAGTGTCACACATGTGACCTTAATGCTACTCCTGAAAAAATAATCAAGAGGAAAGAAATCAGGTGATATAGGAAAGGACATGCACCGGGCCCACCACGTCCAATCCAATTGGTTCTAAATCTCCGGTCCAAATGATCACGCATGCGCCTTTCGTATTTAGATTGCGCGCCGTCGTGTAGAAGATAACTTCCACGTCGAGCATTTGCAAGAACATAGTTCACCATTTCCATAAAAACATCTTGGTGAAAGACGGGATATATACGTGCGAATCCCCAATCCAGATGGTAGGATATGTGACACAACTAAAACTTCCAATCACACATTAACAATGAAGCGTTGTTGTGAGGCTTGTGGTCGGTATCCATATGATTCTCCAGCACCCACATGTGTGTGGTGTGCGTGTTGAACAACTTTTCTCGTGAAAAGGTAGCTTCATTACTGAACATAACAGAACTGGAAAATAGCAGGATAGCCACTCTTTCGTAAAGAAACCACTTTGCAAACAGTTTCAGTAATTGATAGGGAAGTAAGATCACCAGACAGTTGATCGATACATTCCAGAAAACACCTGTACACTGGTTCTGAGATTTCGATCCCTAGTAAGCAATAGACCATCTTCTGCTATGAGTAATCGTGCTATTAACAGTCAGCTCGCGTCTTGAATCATTGCTGCATAGAATCCCCGTTTAAGAAGGTACTGATGCTCCTGGACGAACATTTAATGATTTAGTTGACATATCGTAGAATATCTTTCCCGATACAACAAAACAGCTGAGCTTCCATTTCCGTCGAACAGGCCATAGACGAAGTAGTTATCCATTAACTAGGAAGTCTATATTTGTCAACAATGTTCATAGCACTCAGTCTACTTCTATAATGAGGAGAACATTTGTGTCCTCCTTGAAAACTAGCGTACAGATCCAACTAACGATTTCCACCTTTGCATTCTATATAATTTGGTACCTAAGAACATTTTAAACCTTTCTTCCATGTTTGTACATGAAGTTTCGAGACAGATTTATATATATATATATATATATATATATATATATATTACTTTCTTATTTGATAATTTCCTGTACTTGAAGGAATTTTGCTGAAACGTTACTTCTTTTAAAAAAGGTATTTCTTTCAATTCTTAGCCAATAAATGGCGATTGTAGCAACTGATTATGATATTGAACTGAGAATTTCTATTTGATATATTTACATTAAATTGTAAGAAAGGTTTTTTAAGGAGAGTAAGAAAACTTTCCGAATATATGTATTCTTAGTATAATAATTTTTAATATAGTTGAAATTTGTAAGATTTATAATTTGCGATCTTTATTTCCAAAAATCCAATAATCAATATTTTGGGCAAGGATTCTTAAGCCTGAGATACTATTGTGAATTAATTTATGTTCATTTTTGACTTAACTGTTTTATTTTTCTTTTTCTTTTTGATTAATACTGTAAAGGTTTTGGCGTTATTTTTGTTTAATATGATCTTAATAGTGATTGGCATATTAATTTTGTGTAAGCAAGCTCCACTTTATATTTGCAATCCATATTTATTTCGTGGGTTTGAAAGTAGGTAAGAGTATCAGCTCCGTATTTAAATGTCATGATTCTTATAAAGTGTATACATATGTATATTTTCTCTTAATGGATTATACTAATTTGGCTAAAATGAATTTAAATTGCCAAAATGAATTGCCATTTTGTTATAAGTAATTATGGTGATAGTATTGGGTTAGATCCATAATACTAGCATAAACACTCATTCTCAGTCCCTAAGATACTATTTTGAACTGTTTTACCTTCCTTTTTGACCTCACTCTCTTAATATTCTTTTTTTTCTTTCTTTACACTTTGTATATTTTGGTGACGGTTTTGTGTAATATGACTTTTACAGTAATTGCATATTTTTACTTACTTGTTTCGTTATTACATCATAAATATAGTTACATTTTATACTGCTATAGTTGGGTAACTTATTGTTGAATTTCATACATGTTTATTGTGAGTTCTTGTGTATATATTTTTGATATTATACTTACAGCAGTTTAAATACTTTATTTCCTTTTTCTGACTTTTTTAATCTTTAAATTATTAATAATTTACCTTTTGGTTGTGTCTATATTTTCTTACTTTTATTGAACTTTTATGTGTATTTTCAATGTCTTTTTATTAATAGGTAATAATAGCCATTCTACTCAACCAATTGAAATGAAATTTCAGATATTGCTATTCGAATGTATTTTCTCAATATCGTGATGACTTAAAACAATAGAGCTCCTTTAGTTAAGGTTACAGTGAAAAAATTTCAAAAACAACAGAAAGAGAAGGTGCATTGATGTACCCTGCATGATTCACGGGGACAAACAGTAGAAGTATCAATCGCAGAACACTTCATGCAAAGAATTGCTTGCATTTAAACTTTAATAGGAAAATTATTCCTTAGAAAAATTTCGAAACAATTAATTAATAAGTAACGTTATATTTTCTGTGTCTGAAATTTTTTGTTAAAAAATACCAACAAAATGACGTGACAGGGACACAACTGGGTGAATTATTAAAAATCTTCTGTTGTGTTATTTTGAAAGACACACGGGTATAAATACCAATACCACAGGTACGCAATAAATAACTAGCAATTTGTATATTTTATATATGTAGAAATAAGTTATTCGAATGCGCCACCTCATGGTATGATGAGAAAATTCAAGAAGGGCCGCCACGAGTATAAAGATTGATATCATCATAGCCAAATGGTAGAATGTCATAGCGTAATTGTTCCATTGATTAGTAAATATTAGTCTTTGTTAACATTAGATTGTATGGCTTTTGTGAGTTTAAGGATAACAATAAATCCCAAAAGTCAGCAATACTCAGGTGATGCACAACTGAATCGCTGCTTGATTTAAATACCAGACGGATATATTACATATGCATTTCCCCGAAGTACTCGCTTAATTAAGAAATTTTTTAATTTACTAGATTGAAAGTAAAATACTTCGCGATTCTGATTAGTTATTTAAACGAAATAGTGAGAGATATAAAGTAAACAAAACTCAGCTATAGCAAACAGTAGCGTCATTGGACAGTTTAAGATGCTTCAGTGATTCTCTTTCCTTTGAAGAAAAGCAATCGATAAACTTGAAATTGTATCGTTACATTTACTTCATTTCGGAAGGAAAATTTGCTTCTTGTGAGTACTTAGTAAGCAATTACTTTCCAACTGGAAAATTTCTTAACTTTTTTAAGATCCCATTACAAGTCTCTGCGTGACAGCAGATTACTTGAAAATAAAATAAGCTAAAAGCTATCTTATAAACTAACAAAATATAAAGTTATCTTAAAAATTTAACTTCTAAATTATGTATATGTGTGAATTTTAGAATGCATTTCTAAGAGTAAAAGTGAAAAAAAAAACTTTTAAGACAAGTAAAAAAACAACACGTTTTTTTCACTGAAATATATCAATCAGTTTTTATTTACACATATTTCATGCAGAAACGGAAAAAAAATAATTATGTTAATAATTTGTGCTAGAGACTGAACAAGTCAAATAATTAAGAAAAAATTGAACATATTTAAAGAGTTATTTTAAACACAGAAAGAACACTTTACAACGATTCATTTAATGTAATGTTTTTTAAATATCAAAATCATTTTAATAAATTTTCATCGCAAAATATAAAAGGGAAATTTTTAAAATTTAATAATGATTTTGATTAACATCAAATGTAATAATTTAATTTCGTTTTTAAAGTAATATCACATTTTGCAATTATATATATATATATATATATATAAACTAAAATGACGAACAATTTTTCTAAGCATGAAAAATTCTTTTCGTTATATTCCTGTAATGGATTTTTCTCACTCAAAATGACTTACGCGACGAATTTATGAACTTTCGCAAGTTAAAAAGATTCGATTTGAAGCCTCTTTATCCACAAATTTATTTTAAAAAATTTTCATTAATATCAAATACAACGTAATTCAAAATATTGAGACTTCAATATGCATCTTTATTATAACTCATTTTAAAATAAGTTCATGATGAAGAAAGTCATGATTTTTTAAATGTAAAATTATAGGAAATGATGTAATTTCCAATTTAATAAGTTTCAGATTATTTCATTTCAGTTACATTTACTTCACGCATGATTAATTAATTTCTATCACCAATGGAGCCACGCAGCATTTAAATATGAAGTGAATCTTTTAAAATGTGCCTTTGTAACTGACGCCTCTGAATCAATAATTTTAAAATGACGCTTTTTAAGTGTCGTGCACCATGGTTCTAAAACTAAATTAAAATTTAAAAAGATGATGATGTTGTAAGATACAAAAGCATTGATTTTTAGAGAAACTATGAAGATTTAAAGCATTAATTAGCAAAACACACATCACTAATTGAATTTTAGGATCTTCCATCGATCATATTTTTTATTATACTTCTTTAATATTTTTATCATTTAGTAATTGATTTGTCAGAATTCACAGAGGGAAAATGCAGCAATTAATTTTACCAGTTTCAATTAATCGTATATAAATGAATCGTTTTAAAGTAAATTTACAGCATATTTACAAGTGACATATATTACATTAACTCAATGCAAGAAGAGAAAGATTACATGAATATGTGAATCAAATGTTCAAAGTACACATTAATACACATACCATACATTTATAAGCATCTAGACAAATTCTAAAAATTTGTTTTCTAACTACTAGAAAAATGTATTCAAAATAATTCAATAGATTAAAAACATGATAAGTTTAACACATGTGTTTTAATGAAACACAAGGAACGAAAATATGCATACAATTCAACATCAAAAGTGCTTTAAAATGATCACAAATACAAATACAACACTTAGAAACATCAAAATACTGAAATGTGGCTTAGCAATATTTTCAATAATTCACCTTTCTTTAGCTCTGAAGAATACTGTTCTTCAAAATTAATTAGAAAATATTTTCAATAATTTGTTTTAATTGATTCTCTGAATTTTTGGATTAATTGGTTTTATGCGAGCAACAAAGGCTATTAGCCTTTTAAAATATTCTCTAAATAGAATCGTTGGAAAAATTCTATTTTAGCCCACGTTTAGGCAATGGAAAATAATACAGCGCCAAATTGCATTAAGAGTAAGGTTGCAATAAAGAGGAGTCTCATAGGTTTACATTACAAGGATTGCCATTTCGGCGTGCCTATCATCCTCTTTGGTGTCACTTTGTTATCCTTTGTTAAGACTTGAGATATAACAAGATCACAAACTTTGAGTGAAATCTAATCCGTACTTGCTTATAACTATCATATGTGGGAGTGAAAAAATCCGTCCTAAGAGGTTGCTGACATCAAATAATTTTGCAGTACAGTTAAAACATTGGTATGCAATTATTGTCTTATAAAACATTTTAGTACTTAATTATTACACAACTTTTCAATATAATGAGCATTAATAATATATTTTACAGTATCGATTAATGGCTTATTCATTACTTCTCACTAAAGACAAAAAATTTAAAGAATTTGTAATGCCAGAATTTCACATATATTTATAAGCAATATTTAGATACATTTGGAAATTTTACGTGGCACCATTCTTTTATTTTCGATACTACTCACAAGTTAGATAGAACCTTACACACGTGAACAGAAAAAGTCACTGAGAGATTTATAATTATTTTCAATTTGGTTTAGTTTTGAAGGTACTTCCCGAAAATAGGATATCTTAGGAAATAAAAAACAGTAACAAAACAAATAGCGAAGAATCATGAAAATGCATTAAATATACAGCAACTTTAGTAGTTCTTATTTATTTTTAAGGTGTTTCTTTATAAAATAAATCAACAGTGTTTTACAAATACGTTTATTTTTGTTTTTGCTGCCCATATAAACTTATGAAAATCTTTTTATTTCGCCTATACTAAGGCTTTTGATGTTGACATTATAGAAAAACTATTTTATTATTATTCATGCGTTTGACAATCGATTTGCTGATAAAGTAATATCCAAGAAAATTTTCTGACACACATTTCGCAATATTATGATATGTGTTATTTTAAACAAATTTCGACTCGAAAATTACAATTTCTGTTTCGCAAGCAAAACTAATTTTTTTTTTAAAAAAAATCCTTTAAATCTCTGAAAAATTATTTTACAATTGCATTGAATATAATGTTCAACTATTAAATATAAAATAAGGAATTTTATCTTAAATTTTAATGCAGCCTCAGGCCGAGATGTAGTACATGATGTGATGCCAAGTTTGTTACTTTTCAAGCCAACTTCGTAAATGTGGCGGTTACACATAACATGAGAATAGGCATGCATTAAATTTGGCACGAAACACCCCATTGCTAAAAAAAAGCACCAGTCTGGGTGTATACGGCATCAACTCCAATCTCAATTATGATTCGAAAGAGTAGGATTGATATTTGATCCAAATTTTGTCACATAATTTTTTAAAAAATTAATACAAGTTTTGATAAATATGAAGTACACAGCAGATTGCCATGCTAGATCTTTTTTCTCTAACTTAATATATGCGCTTTTAAATCTAACATGGCATATGGTATGCACGAAAAATTTGGCATGAAAACATTCATCCACAAAAAGAACAAAATGTTGCCAATACGAAGGAATACTGAATCAGGTCTCAAGTTGTATGCGTTTTCAGCTTTCATGAACATTTTAATCTTGATCCAGCTTTTTGATACAGATCATTAGAATTTTCAATTGTTTTTAAATTGAATTTCGTCTTCTTCATTGCAGCAGATCACAGGATTTGCAATTGTTCTACTGTGCATGACGTGACTTGTGAGGTCACAGTTTGGTGTTGACGTCGAACAAGTGATCCAGCAACGCTTATGTAAGGTCCCCGAAATTTCCTCTTGGTTTTTCCACAGGACAGCATTATTTTAAATGCTCTTCGGAACTGTAAAAAAAAAAAAATAAAACGCTCAGTACAATTATATATGATAAAATAGTCAGATTTACGTAAAATCCCTCAGTGAATTCGTTTCGAGGAAAAAAAAATGCTCAGAAAATATATCCCTTTCAATACACTACACACACACACATATGTGTATATATATATATATGTATATATATATATATATATATAAAAATATAAATAAAAATAATAATAATAATTTAAGGATGTTTTTTTTTCTGTTTTCTTTGTTTTTAATGCATTGATATTTCTACTTATCTGTATATATCTTTATTTGGTTTCTTATATTGCAGTTTGCTCTTTTAGTATTTGGTAATCTTTTGAGCTTCATGGCATTTCCATACCCTTATAGAACATTTTTCTATAGGTTAGTATTCCATCTTAAGCTTTTTGTTCGTTTGAAGAATTCGTTTTTCTAATCATATATTTGAATCTTCATTTCTTTGAATTTTTGTAAGTAATTTTTATATTATGAATAATTGAAAATTTTTAGAATTTATAGATTTTATTTTTGCAATTTTTATCACTGAACTTTTATCCATCTTTTTTTTTTATTATTGAGCTCTTTTGTACTTTGGATTTTCCAATTCATCCTACCAAGTCGCAAAGGGGGAAGGTTGTTACCATGTAACTAGTTTAACCCCGCTTATTCAGTCCTCAGTCCGAATTGCTTTTTGACTTGCTGGGTTTCATATTTTCATTTATTTTTAATTTTAGTTTTACATTTCTTTCGGGCTTTTGATCTTTTTAAATATTTTAAATTATCCTTTCATAAATGTTCAGTATATATATATATATATATATATATATATATATATATATATATATAT
>BMAW01108016.1:211987-241631 GCA_019974015.1 Nephila pilipes | reverse complement strand
TATATATATATATATATATATATATATATATATATATATATATATATCGGGTATTTGAAAAGATCGTTTCAGAAAGTGAAAAGAGACTTGAAGAGACATGTTGTTTACACATTTATATTCACCAACGCGAGGGGGTTTGTATATCCTAATAAAATATAGTTCAAAATGTTGACTATAGAGGACGCAGCTGCTGCTGCAGCAGCCGAAGAAAAAGAAGGAATAGCAACTGTGAAATGAGACGGCCATTTTATTTAACATCATTTACAGCTGCAAATATTCGTTATGTCCATCAGCCCATATACTGCTCCATAGAGTTGCTATCGTTGTCTCTAAATTAATTTAGAACAACTTAAACAGCAACATTTTATTTTGAGACGGTAACATGATGAATCCGACTTACAGGTTTGTGTAGCTCGAGCAGAACTCTACTTTTAATGATGCTTACCTCGCAACATACCATCATACGACGCTAGATGACAAATTTGAATACTCGCCTACCATAACTAAAAGAATAGCGTGTATTTTTTAATCATGATAATATTAATATTTTTGCGCATTTAAAAATGTGCCGGCAGTATTCAATGATGTTTTTGTCTCCTAATTTTGTATTGTGTGAGAGATGTGCATAAGTCCCTTCCATAGAATTGTCTACTCAAGCTTCACTTCTTGTCACGATTTCTAACTCGCTTTTGTTTTCTTCATATCATGCAGAATCCCTTATTACGTTGAATATAAGTGGGTAGCCTGTATATGTCTCGGTTCAAAAGAAATTTTTAATTGCGTTTTACTTTTTTTTTAGCGTTCGAAACACCTGGAATATATATTTGTATATATACGTGTGTGCATGCATGCATGTGTAAAAGTTTTTTGCTTATTTATTTTGTTCCCTTTTATACCAATTCTTTATATATATATATATATATATAACATTTTTATTTAATTTTAATTGTAAATTTCATTTCGTAATTATAATCTCTCATTCCAATAAATACCAGTTTTGATTTAATATCGTACATGCACATTATGAGAGCTACTGGTAATGAATCTAGTTATTTTAAATTACAGTTAAGTATATATAGGTTGAAATCTCTCTCTTCTAACTCCCATGCACGTAAGGAAGACAGTAAGATCCTCTTCCAATTAAAATGCCGTAATCAATTGTTCAACACGAGTAGTCTTCAGGACTCAATTTGAGGCTTGACTTGTACAAGGCCGCCCTCAGAAGTCGCAACTATGGTAATTTAGCTAACTAAACCCATTTTAAATTCAATTAGGTAATTTTATTTAATCGCATGAAAAGAAAACAAAATTCTTACCTGACTTAATTGATTCCCTTATTTCTGATTTTCTGAGGGGAAATGCTTAGTAATTTGATTATTTACGCATGCGAAAAAAAATTCAATATATACTTAATATTTATATTAAATGTTAACCAAAAAATACCCAGTCTTAAATAATATTTCTCTGATTATATCTAAGTCCACTGCAACCTGGTAGTCATGGTTGCAGAACCTAGGCCGACATTGTTTCCGTCGAGCCATTGTTCGAACCCTGATGCTGTGCACAAGACTGACTGACTTTAAATCCGGCCCACGTCCCAAGTCCTTCCAATGGCGTAATGAGGAAGTTTGGAGAGGTGGGCCTGATCAGGTGTCGTCTTTATCATTTGACTGAGGTTCAAAATTACTAGGAGTGTCGCTAATAATCTTCGGTTTGCTTCTCAGAGCGATGTTAATAAACAATTTCATCACTGACCTTACCTAATTTTAAATTTGATTAAATTAAATAGGTTATTTAGGAACTTAAATTTTGCATTTATTAAAAATCTATTAATTAACGTTAATTAGCAATAGATTGTTAAACATTCAAGGTACAATTAATGGCTATTGGAAAATTACTCAAAGGAGCCGAGCTGGCATCTAAAAGCTTAAAACCAAAAGTCAGAATCCCCAATAAAGATGCAGTGTCAGTGAGAAGCTCTATTTATACATCAAAAGTCCAGTATCTAAAGTTTATTAATCAGAGAATGGAAATAAATTAAGTCGAATAATTGAATACCAAATATATACAAAAGCTCATAAAAGGGATTTCTCGTAATAAGAAAAATACATTCAGATTGGGAAAAAATAAACTTATATACTGTAACAGGATTGTGAGAGGAAAATTACAGATATATTATATATGGTTCGGAAGAGTTGTATCTGTACAAGAGGTCTTCAATAAAAAGATTGAGCTTGTTTGTAATAAAAACCCTCAGGATAGGAATAAGTGGGATACAACTGGGTACCGCCTATTTTTTCTCTAGGAGGTGTTGCTAACTGTCGGCATACATATGTAATAGGACCAACCGTCTATACCAAACAGTATATTGTCGTCGTTTGTCATCGTCTTGCACGAGTTTTTATGCATTGTCAACAAATTTTTCGAAAACGTGAAACAATATTTTGCTTGGATGGTCACCCATTACGACAACTACTCATCTCTTGCTTACTTCATATTTAAAGTGAGTGATGCAACGTTTTATCAGGGTATTCTGCTAAATTTTGCCCATTTCGGGGCGCCTTCAAGTTGCTCTCGTTTCAACTGACGTCGTGTTTAGTGTGACTAGTCCTGTGGGACAAAACTGAGTACAAGTCCCGGGGGATGCACCTTTCAGAACCTCGGAAACTGGCAGATCAGGAATGGATATTCATTTCAGTTCACAGTAGATTAAAACACATGTTTGTTTTTTCGTGATTTCCTACACTGTGACGTGACAAAGAGATCCGAGAAAGGAAAGAACCTCTAGTTATAACAATATACCTTTATATACTATTTTCAAATTTCTCACCTTTAGCTGCAATGCTCATTTGGATCCGCGTTTGAATGTCACGTTATACACGTTGGAGCATAGAGGGTGACACGTTAGCACAAGTTCCGTAAAGCGTCATTTTAGATCCTGCAATGTTTGCTGATATTTGAATACACCTGTAGTTTATCCCCACAAGGAAAGGTCCGGTGGAATCAGATGAGGTGAACGAGGAGGCCACTCTTCAAAATCGCCCTTCCCAATTATTTGGTTCCTGGATTCCTTGAAGAAGTATTGCTTCACAAGAGATGTCTTATAAGCAGGCGCTTCCTCATGTTTAAATCATAGATTCCCCAGATTAAACAATGACAGATTCTCCACAAAATCGTGTATCATGTTCTGTAGGAATTGTAAATAGAGTGTACCAGTTAACGTGTCATCGTAAAATATTAGGCCGATCAACCTGTTATTGTAAATTGCACACAAAACGTTAATAGCAAATCGCATTTGATGACGAACATCGGTAAAACATCTAGGATTTTCCAGCACCCAGAATGGGGTGCTTCGCCTATTTTACAAGCCATTCCGTGAAAAGCATGCCTCATCTATCCACATTATATCTTCCAAGAATGTTAGTTGGACCTGCTTCGGATTCATGATAAAGTTGTACCATGTACAGCGTGGCTCGGTATCCCCGTCCGGTAAAACCTATTGAGGCGTTGATCGATATGAATGAGCGCCTAAATTGCTCAGGATTTTCTAAACATGACTTTTGGAGTAGTCATAGTGTTGACTGATGTGTCTTGAGCTGCATTTCGAATATGCGAGGGCATTTTCTAATTCCTCATCCGATTGAACTTGATTTCCTACCTTTGCTGGTCTACCAGACCGATCTTGACTGCCACACAGCCTGTCTCTATTAAACATTTTACAACATTTAAGATGGTTTTATGAGAACGACGTGGGCCTATATACAGGGAAGCTTTACCAGTACAACATTGCTGCTGATTGTGCCTTGCTTCCACATTCACATTCAATAAAACATCTCACAATACTTAACTTTGGAAAATCCTCCATGACCATGAGCATCAACATACTACAACCCCAAGAAGATTTCGCATGCAAAGACATTTGAACCGAGCATGCAAATGATTAAAATTTAGTATCTAATGAATGGAGAGTGGGAGCTACAGTGCATCGGAACTGTGCACCCAGCAGGTATATATAAGAAAGGATTCTCAATCTGACGGTCACAATTTCTGTTGCATTGTTATTTAGGACAATCGCAGTGTAACAGAAAATGCCACGTCACGGGATTCGAATCGCATTACGAGCAACTATCAGAGTTTGAAAGAGGCCATGTCATTGGATTGAAAGAGGCTGGTTGGGCAAATCGGAGAATCGCTCATCTTACGGGTGCGGCGATTAGCAGATGCTGGCAAGAATGGATGGAGAACAGTAGATTTTAGCGTCATGATATTAGCTGTCGACCTAGGGTCACAGCAGATCGGGAGGACAGAGTGATTGTCATATTAACTGTCACGGAACCTGATTCATCGTTATCAACCATCAGACGTACGACCCGCACACGAGTGTCCTCCAAGACTTTTCACAGATGGCTGATAGAGTGAAATCTACGCCCCCTGCCACTCACGCCTGCACATTGTCGAGTCAGATTACAGTAGTGCTTGGCTCTATCCGGTTGGAATGATGCTGATTGGGGGGGTATAGTGTTTAGCGAAGAATCCCGCTTTCAATTGTGTCCTGACGATCATCGAAGACGTGTCTGGAGACTCCCAGCGTAGCGTGCCGATCCTAATACCTGCCTTGCCTAATGCCATTTAATAAAACCAAATTCAGAAAACTGTTCTGATAACAATGATGATCGAAAAACCTCCTGTTCTTTTGAGTTATCCTGCTCAGCCCTCCACAAGAAATCTATTTCTTCCGCAATGATTTTCCTCGTATCTGAGAGAATGATACTTCCCAGGCAACTCTAATTATTCTTTTCTATGCACTCAATTTTGCGAGTTATCCTGCTCAGCCCTCAGCAAGAAATCTGTTCTTTCCGAACTGTTTTCTATCGCAACTAAGAGAAAGGTGCTTTCAAAGCAGCTCTTTCTGTTCTATTCAGTTCTCCCAATTCTTTTTTCCCATCTATTTATTTTTATGTGTTCAGTATCGTCAGATTTCGTTTTCCACTTTATAAAACATCCACATATATGTAATAATTTTATCGTAATAAGTTCATCACAATAACATTTTTGAAGCTTTATTCGAGTAATCTAAAGAAAGGGTATATAGCAATTCATTAAAAATGCAGGAACAGACAAAAATATGTTAACAACAGCTCAAGAAAAGGTTAAATAACAGCTCATTAAAAATGTATGTACACGCATGAAGTGTTCATCTAAATAATCATAAATTCTTTCCCTGTAAAACTGTATTAAAATTCAGAAAAATTCCTCACTTTGTCCTCACTTTAAATATTCTTTTATTAAAGTACGCGTATGAAATTTAGAATCATTTCATTAAAAATGTCTTCTTTCTCTTTAATATATAATGTGATACACAAATTCAGCATTAAAATATCCTACATGAAATATGGAACATATTTAAGAACAGAAAAAAGTACCGATTAAGATACAAATGAGAAGTGTAATAAAATACACTATTTTTTTAGAATAGAGCAGTCAGAATATAATATTCATGTTTGAATTTTTTTTTCTTTCAAAAAGAAATGTGCCAATTTATGTCGTATTCTTTAACATTAGGAAAAAACTGCTATGTGAAATTCTTTGTCTTTGGTTTCAACATATTTATATACTTCACTAAAGATGGGACACTATCAACGCTGCCTTATGATTCGAAGCAAAGTCACAAAATAATTCACAAATAATATACATATATTGAGTGAAACATATATATTGAAGTATAAATTTACAAAATTACATTGTTGTATCACATAGTCTTTCCGACATTATCGAATGCGTCAGGATTCTTTAAGTGCTCTTTCGGGAATTCTGAATTTATATTACAATAAAACAAGGATAAAAACATGTACAAAATAACAATATCATCATTAGATGCCCTCATCTCTCTGCTGACGCACTCATGACTCTCTTGTGGGCAATGTACGCCACAATCTGTGAAAATAGGTAATGTGTTTTCTACTTGATGGCACGCTCCACAACCACATGACTACTTAGTGTTGATTTTTAGCAGAGGCAGATTATATTTTGATCTCGATTATCATTTATTGATTAGATTATGAGAAAGGATTGCTTCTATTTGAAAAATATACGTCCTTCATTCATAAATGTTGAGTAAATATATTTTAATATTATTCAGGCGAAGTAAAATTCATTTCAGTTCTATTTACTAAGCAAATATTCATCATTGTTAGAGAATTTTACAATATGCCTAATGAACAAGTACGATACTTCATAACGTTGATATTGATGTTGATTTCTGTTGGCGCCTAGGCCGCTAGCGGTCTTCAAGCCCGTATCTCGCAGCTCTGATGAATAATGGCTGTGTGTAGAGGATTTATCTTGTTGGGTACTTAGTCAGTGAAAAGTCTACTTGAGTTTATGTTTAAAGATTTGAAGAAATACTCAGAAAATTGAATGATGAGCCTTGAGTTTCAAGTAATTTCATTGAATGGGAGGTAAGGTACTAAACAAGCAGCCAGAGAAGGGGTACAAATTTATTCAGAAAACTATTGTAGAAGGTTGAAAGTCTGACTGAGGAGAGATGATTTGTCCTAATCATTATTTGGGTCTAGTATTGCCTCAATTAATGCGTATTGCTTTTCAGTTAGTGTTTTTGCAGATTGAATTTGTGGTAGTCTTTTGATGAATCCTGGCATGTTATTAAAAATACTGGCAGTCATTCTTAAAATATCGACTAAGGTGGCAAGGTCTCATCCGAAATTTTCTTGATTGTTTTCAGCGTTATTTTTGTTGTAATTTTGATTTTTATTACTATTTATTGAGGTTAAAGTGATTTTTCTTGATGTGGGAAGGATAAATCCCCATTGGGATCCGATCTTCAATCGACACTTCCTGGAAATTGCAATAGATATTTTTAAAATGGCTTTTTTTTTCAGATCAGCTAAGAGCTTAATATTTTTATTGATATTCTTAAAATTCCGAGATATACTTTAACGGGAGAAACCTTATTAATAGCAAACTAAAAGCCTTAGAAATGCTGTAAGCAAAATATTATTTAGGAATGGAATCTGAAATTATATTTGCAGTGTTCATCAAATTTTTTGACAGAGAACCCCCTTATAACATGATTTTCTATAGCACTGATTCACTGATAAAACGGGAGTGCCAACTCAGGTGTCGTCCTCGTCACTTGACCGAGATTCAAAATTGCGAAAGCTATCACCAATAGCCCTCGTTTTACTTCTGGTGCAACGTTAATAAAACCTACCAATCAACCAACACTTTAACACGGTTCGAGATTTCGGAACATCCCCGCAAAACACGGTATTTTGATAGCACGGTTTCACTTTAACATCATTGAAGAATCGGGAACATCTCCGCATAAAACATTAATTTATAGAATGGGGAGGGGATAACATTCGCCGTAACACTCATTCATCAGAGAAATATAATCAGCATTAAATGGCTGTTGAAAAAAATATGGCCGAAGTCAAAAGAAACTGAATATTTGATCGAGACTGCAGATAACAAAATGGATGCAGTTGTAGAAATTGCTAAGTCTCTAGGAAGGGAAGAGCTTGATGATATGACTATTCAAAGTATCCAAAAATTACTGTTGGAAGAAGAAATTGATGAAGCAGGTTTGGCAGAAATGGTATCTGGAATCTATAATAACTTAAAGGTTGATAGCATAAATGAAGACGAAGTTAAAACACTTACTCTACAAAATATTAAAAAAGAACTAAACCTAATTGAACGGTTAAAGTCATATTTCTTCAAAAGAAAGGAAAACTAAGTTTAAAAGAGAATTTCATAAGTGATTAGCACCATATAAGGAAATTTATAAACGTATTTTAATTTAGAGCAAGCAATCTAAAATAACAGTTTTTTTTTGCAAAAGGTAGAGCATGGGTCTGAAGGGAATGCAAAAAGATGCTCCGAGGATGAAGATATATTGAACTTGGTTAATAGTGCCTAGTGATGACGGAGAAAACCTTGTATAATTCATATTAATATGAATAACTCTTCAAGAAAATTTTAACAGATGTTTAACTTAATTATGGAAATATAAAAGCATGTTTTATTAACTCTTTGAACCTAATTTCCCGTTTCTTAGTAATTCTTTATTTCTTTTAACTCGGATTCGCAAAACATGGCAATTTTTTTGAAATGTAAATCTCGGGTTATGCGGAAGTTACTTGTACTACAAAAACTCGCCATTAGAAACACAAGCCGTTTCAAATTAAATTGCATCAAAAAATATTAAAAGAAAAAGGTATAACATACATTAAAAATAAATAATTGTATATTAAGGCATAATAAGGAATTTTTTAAATCATATGTGAAGAACATCTGTTTATCATTTAAGTATTCAACATTTCAGTGGGGAAAAAAAAGAATGCTTCACTTAAAGAAATCCTCGCTCAAAAATTCTGAAATAACATAGTGGATATTCTTATCACAAGCAAGAGCTTAAGATATCATCTTAGACATGCACAACGTAGAAAAGATCTAAACTGACTAAAAGCTGCAGCCAGATGATTCAATATTTACGTAGATGGGTTAACTATTACAAATCCGGAGAGATTTCTCAAAACACGTACAAAAACAAATTTAAAATGAAATTTTATTACGAAGTGTCTAGATGTCTGGGAATGCTAAGCCAACCTTAGAGTCTGGAGATAAATTATTCATATAACATAGTCATGTTTCCTATAATACATGTTTTGCAACATTGCAACTAACGACTGCGTAATGCATATCAGCTATGTAATGTAGCACGTGTTTAGAGTTTAAAGGAAGACTTAAGAGCCATACAAGAAGGAGAGGACTTCGTATACATCTATCCTCTTTTGTATCGTTTATTAGATTTGCACCGACGATGTGGCAGATACTTGCAATCAGTAGCACGTTCCTTGCGTATAACCCTATATAATATATAAATTTGAAAATCTGTCTTTTATAGAAATTCTCGTCGTTGACCGTATGACTGTATGTTTTAGGATGCTACGCGAATGTGTAGATGGAGACATATATTTCTCGCTATAAAAATACTTTTTTCAAATTTTATTTTTGATGATATTTTTCGCCCCTTCTATTCTACTTCGTTATTTTTCTTTATTTCCCAGCATATTCAGCAATATTTTCCCCAACAGTTTGGTGATTTTTTTAAAGCATTTTAGTGCTATTTTAAGGCAACTTAATTTTTTTTAAAATTGGTTAAAAATGAAGGAGTCGCAATAGTTTTTGTTCCCTACCAAATTTATTATAGAACTTCGTTGCTTATTTATACAAATGCACATTCCGGTAAAATTCATTCACAAAATACAGGAGCTGTTTTAACTTTTTAAAAAAGTAACACAGAAATTGTTAGTAATAGGACTTAATATAATTTTTAGCTGCATGCTCAGTCTAAAGGTCAGTTTGTGGCATTTTCGCCTTATTTTCTTTCTAATAGATTGTTGCTCTCCTAAGAATAGCTCTGACTCAGGTTTCATCCCACACACGTGTATTCACTCATGGTTTTATTTTTAAGACTTACCCGTGCAAGAAGAAAGGTCACTCCGACTAGTATAAATAAATCACAATTTTACTTAAATCCTAAGCTGATAGGATTGGTTTTTAACCCGTTCAAGACCAGCGAAAGGAGAAAAAACCGCTTCCCCAGGCCTGCTCGTTCTGAAAGTGTACGCACGCACTGTACCAGGTCATTATTATTACAGATTATTATCATTGATAGCGTCTAAATAAACATTAGTGACACTTTTGCGATATTTAAAAAAAATAATTGCGAATTTTAAAAAAAATATATTCATCTTGATGAAAAAAAATTTTTTATATAGCTACGAAAACAACAACAATATAAATGATACATTTTTTTTTTATTTAAGAGTATTTAAAATATAGGTAAAATTTTAGAGAATTGAATATAAAAAAAGAATATAAAATACCTGAAATAAAATTATTAAAAAATACTTAAAACTTTTGAAGCTTGTGGTATATATCGAAATACTGTTATACGTTAGTACAAAGCCGTAAGTTGCAAATTTTGCATTTATAATGTGTCAACTTGTGTTTTCTTTCTTTTAGAGAGCCTTTTTTGCACACAACACATTGACTTTTCAACTCAGATACTTCAATCGTTTTGCCATGATAGAAAAGATAATACTAATCCAAAAACATACAAAATACCATCCTGCGAACGATAAGTCTACCTCAACCCTAACCAATAAACATTTCATTATATCCCCCTACTCCGACCAAATATCAAGAAAAACCTAGCGCGAAGTAAATCACTGTCCTTTAAAGTGCAATCCAACCAAAAGAAGCGAAAAATTCCAGCTGTTTAAATTTTCAAACTTCCCTAATCCAACGGGGGGGGGGGAAGAGCGGGAATTGAAGGTCAATACACTGTGGACATTCAAGAAATGGGAAAATATACCCCACTCAGAAATAACCGACAACTACACAGACCAAGAGAAATCCTAATAATATAAATTTATAGTTCATTTTCCTAAATTACACTGATTAAACTCAAACACAGTCACCACTAGTCCCCCCCATACCAAGCATTCACCCCTAGTCACACACATATATATACTAAATTAGCTCACCCCACCACCGACCACACAGAACGCGCTCTCAATACGGCCAGACCGAGCAAGCAAGCAGGAACTCAATAGACTTCTGCTGCAATATTCTAAACCTACTCAAAGCAATCCATTCTAATTTTGATTATTTTAATTAGTGAATCTATAATAATAATTTTATTTAATCAACTATTAAATTTTAAAACTTTAAAGTATTTTATAAAAACTTTAACTTTCAAAGCTATTGCAATGTAATTTATTTTAAAATATCAATAATAACTCATTAACTTCTGGGCAATTGAAAAACCAAAGTTCAGTTCACCATTTAATTAAATAGTCATTTCACAGGGGATAGAAGCCCGTGAGGATTAAGTTCCCCGTTATAATAGTTGTCGCTACACTGTGGAACGATATTTGAACAAAAAAAAGAACTTCAGCCGCCATCTAATGGCCGTTAAAAATTCGAATAAACATTCCATTTTGAAATGACACCAGGGTGATCATGTGCCCAGTGGCACGGAAACACCAATCATATTTGCGATACCGTGGGCCGTGAAGAGAGAATACCGCGATCACGGTCCTGAACTAATTAATTCTCCCATGAACAAACTATTTGGATTTTTGAGGGTACTATCAATTCTACGCAATATCTTGTTACATTTTATAGTTTTTTAGTGGTATGTTATAAAATAATTTCTAAAGAATTTTAAAAAACTAAGATTTTTGTCTAATTTTTTCTTTCCAGTTTTGAAACTAGTTCTTACATTTTTTTTAGTGATTCGTCCATGGGTTAGCAGAAATTTAAAAAGAAATATTTGAGTATTTTTTGTTAGAGCTCGATGAGAAAAATACAATCCCATAAACGTCTTTATAATTTTTTACTCTTTAGGAAGTAATTTATATTGCTTTTAAGTTAACCTTCTGAGGGGGCGCAATGTTATTATTTTATATTTTTTAAAAAGTTATACATATAAGGGAGGTATATTGATCATCCAGATAAAAAAAATACAATTTTAAAAAATTAGCACTCCCCGGTTTGGAATGTTTTTTTTTTTTTTTTTTTTTTTTTTGCACTGTGCAAACACGATCGGGCACAGTTTTCAAGCATCAGGTTCACTAATTAAAAATGTCTGGTTGAACTGAGCGGAAATCTTATCATAGATTATGTTTGAGCTATGGATTTAAAAACCATTCAGTATTAATTTTCCTTTTTTCTATGCAAATCATCACACAGTTATTATTTTTAAAAGAATAGTAAGATTCATGTTATTTTGTGCATAATTAGTCAATGAAATTGATTTTTTTACATAAAAAAAAATCTATATAGGATGCATTGTAATGCCATAGGAATTTTATTATTTTTTTCCCTTTTTGCACACATATTTTTTCAATATGAAATATTTACTTTCGAAAAAGGAAATCTTTAGCACTAAATTTTCATTACGATACGAGAGTTGTTCAATAAGCCCTTAGAGAAAATTATAGAAAAACAAATTATTTTAGACATATATCTTTTTTTTTTTTTATTAATCAACATAATCTCCTCTTAGCTCTGTACACTTTTACAAGCGTTTCTGTAACTTTTTAAAGCCATCTAAAAAATAAGAATTCAGAAGTTCCTCAAAATGGGCATCTGTTTGGGAAATGACCAATTCGTTTGACTTGAACCGTTGTCCAATGATCCACTTTTTTTTTAAATTTGGAAATAAAAAAAAATTCCTTAGGTGGCCAAATCCTATAAAAATTATAGATGTAGGGATAATTCGAACTTTAATTCCATGATTTTGGCCATCACTTAACCTGTGCAATAACGACTCATAATACTCTCCAATAATTATTTTTCTTTTTTTTCAAGAAATCATTGTAGAAAATTGCACGCGCATCCCAAAAATCCATGGTCATCACCTTGCCAGCCGATTTCACCATATTTGCTTTCTTTGCAGTCCATTCAAAACCCACTGTTTTGACTGTTCCTCTGGAGTGTAGTATTTTATCCACGTTTCGTTCATAATTGTACATCGACGCAAAAATGCATCAGTTTTGAAGCGAAAAAGAGCTAAAATAGCCTCTTTTCTATACACAATTGGATTTATTTCCCAATGAAAGCAAATGCGACTCCCATCTTGCCGAGACTTTTTTTCACTCCCAATTTTTCGTGAAAAATTAGAGATACTGTACCTTGCGATATGCCAGTGGCTTCAACTATTTAAAGCACTTGGATCACTCAAAAACATATCGTGCATTTCGTCAGCATTCTGGAAGAAATTACTTTCTCTGGATGTCTCGAACGAAATTCATCTATTGTGGATGTACAGTCATGTTTACCCAATTGTAAACAGTTGGAAACACAGAAGCAGATGTGTCAGGATTTTCATACAACTCAACTTTCATCTCTTTCTGTGTTAAGCCTTATAAGTATAAGTGTTACGCTCTAGGAACTTTTTTGTCTCCATTTTTCTAAATAAACACAAGTTTCTTGCTTCAATCGACAATACAAATGAAACCATGAGATGGAAATAACTGGGTCTTAGCTATCTAGTGCATCGTGATGCTTACTAAAAAACAAACACTTTTCGATGCAAACAATTTTTGATTATCTAAGGACTTGTTGAATCACATTCGTACATTAATTTGATTGTAACAAGAACACGTGAAAATAATACGTGCTTGTAAACTGATATCACTCTTTTGGGACTTCTCGAATGAATAAACTCTGTTGACTATTGTATGGCTTCAGAACTATTCCCATGAGCTGAAAACTACTTTAAAATAATTGGTTTTAAAATTCTTAGAAACAATAACGACTGAGAGAACAAGTACGCTAATTAAAGTTGAGTTTAAGAAAGGTAGTTGAATAACAATTTGAAACTGATGACTGCACACTGGCATTCATTTGCAGTTCGTGCAAGTGTTCACAAGTTAAAAATTATCTGTCATTTATATTCTCTCACAACTTAATTTAAGCGTAGAATTCTGTCAGAGGTGACAAGTGCAAAAGAATGATGTGACATCTTTACAAAGAAAACTTCTAATAACTTTTCGAAATAATTACACTTGACTAAATTTATGACTCTGAGAATTACTCACTAAGTTTCTATATAGATAGATTGATGGACGGTTTGCCAACGTCTTAAAATTGAAAAGTAATGCTGCTTATAGGTACGCAAATATTAATTTTTGTAAGCATTTATTTCTGTGGCAGAAATAAAGTCTAACTTGTTATTGTTTAATTAAAATATTGTTTATGTTTCGATACACTTTTTTCATTTTCTGCCATAAAAAATTAAGTTTTTAGGATAGTTAGTTTAAAATCATCTATATTCATTCTATTTTCTTACAGCAAACAATTTGTTTTTTAAAAAAACTTTTCTCAAAAAAGCACTTTTCTCTACTCTTAGGGAAAAAATATAGAAATATGAAGTTCATCTTTCACGTTTCGAAAGAAACAAGCGATGTATAAAGAACATCTTCAAAATTGACTCTCAGAAACTCTGCACGTAGCATTTTAAACTTCGCTTCAAAATGGTATGTAAAGTGGAAAAGAGAGTTTTCAAATATGTTGTAAGGATATTTTGTTCATCATCGCAAATATTTTCTTCGTGTTCTCAAACATTTCAGGGACTCTTGCGTGATGTTTTCAGTTTAAATTTCAATTTAATAATTCTTTAGATATGGGATCATTTTAACATAAGATCTCATCATTTAATATTTCAGATATTCGTGGTATTCAACATTCATAATGTAAACATTAAGATGCTTTAGAAATATAACGTAATTTTCGAACGTAAAGTTGCAGTGTTAAATTTTGAGTATTCTTGTTTTTATTTAATTTTCTTTACAAATTGTGAATAAAATTTTATAGAAAACATAAAAAAATTAATTAAAGAGCTTTTTATATTTTAACTTGTACTTAGTATATGAGCAATAATCTTATTAAATTGATGAAATAAAAGATAAAATAAATTTTCAGAAAAGCAGTGGTATGTTCTTTTATTTCAAAGGAAAAATTAAATTTATTCAAAAAAATAATGAATAAGATATTTTATTTCTTAGACACACACACACATATATATATATATATTCACAGGAAAGGTTCATTTAGTTAAAGCATATAAAATAATCGTAGTATGTTTTCCAAATATTCTATTTTATAACAAAAGATTCCATATTCTTAAATTGAATTAATTAGGTTTCGTTACTCTGGGTAATTTTTGATACCTTGAGGACACTCGGAAACCGCAATCCTCGATTACATATAATGATTCTATTTCAGAAACTGAACAATATGCTTGTTCTGGAAATGATACCTACACAGATAGAATCCAATCGAGGATCTTATCTTGACTCCGAAATTGATTAAAGATATCGGATTACGTTTCATGATTACATGCGATTCCGCTTCAGTAATTGACATTACTTGGGAGATACAACGCAGGCAGATCGCGCTAAACGAAGCTGATTTGAAGTAATTGTCTTCAGAATATTTAAGCAATGTGCATTGTACTAAGCTATTATTGAAGAATACCGTTTGACCCAATTATTCTTTTCAGCAATTTTTCAACTAAACACATCACTCTTTGAAATAAAGGACAAAATAATCTAGTGATGACTAATGGTATAATTTTATTTCTTAACACTTCTTTACATGATGATGGAAATTTCCATCATAATATTTAGTGAACAAAAATTGTACTTAAAATAGGTGTACTCTGAATAGGTTATTGAGAGCAAATTCTTTCAATACTATTGGAAATTTCACTACTATTAATAAGGAACGTATCTGTCAAAAAAAGGATTTTTGTAAGGATTTATCAAGACAATATTTTTAAAAAAATATTTTGTAAACTCAATATTTCTTTCAATGTTGCAATACGATTTTATTGAGCCATACAAACTACCATGTAAAAAACTAAGCTGTTAAAATGAAAAATGTAAATATAATTTTTTTTAATTGTTTCTAATTTTTACGATTTTTTTTTTTGCCTAACTTATACTTTAATATCAAAAATTTGAATCCGCGATACTGAATTTTATTTTACAAGTAACCATTCATATAATTCATAAATTTTCAAACAACCAGCCATTTTTATAAGACTTCTCAAACTTTGAAATAACATTAAACAAAAATAGTATCCCCGTCTTTATTGGTATTTAAAAGGTAGTATTATTTGCAAAATGTTGTGAAGCATTCAAGAAAACGATTCCCAAACCAATTGTATAATAATTAGGAATACTACTTAGGTTGAATTCCATTTTAACCTTCACCCTTGGCGATAGAAACAATATGAGACAAACTTGTGCCAAATTCTGACACACGATCTTCAGGGAAAGTAGTAATGGCAAAATTTGCCAATATATTAAAGCAATTCAGGGCATTTTAAAAACGTGCTCTTGGCGTCATTTTTTTCTTCGCCCAAAGTGGCGGCTAAAATAGCATTTCATCCTCCGTTTCAACATATATCACATAACAGAGAATTATTAACAAATATGTTACCTTGATGGACATGACATTGTAGAGAATGGGATTGATGGCGCTGTTGATAAATATCATGGTTTTGCAGAACATGAGAAACCAGAGCTCCATGTAGCGGTTTATGGCGAACGAGTTGTATACAACCAGCACTCGGTAAGGGAGCCACAAGGTAGCGAACACGGCGACGACCACAGCCAGCATTTTCACGACCTAGAAATATACCAAAAGATACTTTGCGTTACAAATATATAATATAATAATATCTAACGCAGCACTGAAAACCAGAAGCTCATGCTTAAGCTAATCATGAATGATAGCATGAATCATGTCTTCACTATCCAACGAAGACTCCAATCTACCATCTAGTTTGAATTCATGAAAGCGATGCTAAACACACACAGTTTCTAATTATCTTCTAATATTTAGATTATTACATTTACTGAAATACACTCGAAAGAAAATTCAAAGTTTTACATTAGTTTTAGTGTATTTACGTCCACTTTTTGAATATAGTTTAACGATCGTCTGAAAGTCTACAAATCTTTAAAAACTATTTAAAACTTATCTAAACACCAAGGAACATATTATTTATAAAACGACCTTTCTTACTCACTCACTCGGAAGTTTCGTTTGTACCTCATAATTGGTAAGGCGTTTTGAGGGCAGCGTGATTTGCCGTATATGGTGCGAGAGAGAGAGCGAATAACTTTTTCAAAATTCACGTTTCTGATTATCTCGTATAATTTATTCGAGTTTATTTTTTGATTCGCAGAATAAACTGACTAAGTTTTTTTTTTTTTTTTTTTTTTAATTTTATTTTTATGCTTTGATTCGGTGTGAAACGTCCCCTTTCGTTTGGGTATTGAATTTTACATTTCACGAAAACTTCATTCAGGAAAGCTTTGAAGAGAATTATTATACTTCTATCATAGTTTACTATGAATAATTAAACTTTCAAGTTTCATTTTTATATAATTTTAGTTCTTCAATTCTCTTATGTACCGAATATGGATGATTTTGATAGTAGTAACAGTGACTGTGTGGATGTTTTGACGATAGCGATTATGAATACTTGCTAAGTAAATTCAGAAACTCTTCAGATTATTACAGATCCTATTTTTGAGCAATATTGGTGAGAAAAATCCTCCAATATCTAAGATTTTCATTTAGTTTGGTACTATCCATTCACAGGAATCAATCATTCATTGAATGAAATGTCCAGTTATGGAAAATAAGTTTACTGTTGATACCAGCCTGTGTAAAAAACCAACATTAAAGAGAAATAATTATTCCTATAATAATATATATATACTAAATTTTGGGTCAATAAATTATTTGTAAGCTTATTTTGAACATAAATGGAATTTTCTAATAACTTCTACAATAAAAGTAGACATTTTATAACCGAAGTTTTGATATTTCTTGAAATGCAAAATAATCAATATTCGCTATTTCACATGCATTTCATTGCATTCCAACAAATACGTAGAATTGTACTCAAATAATATAGATTTCAAAAGGTATGTTTATAAATTCCGTAAGACTAGGATTACATTAATGAATTCAAGATGGCTGGTATACTGGAGTCTTCATTTCATTAATATTTTATGAACAGATGAACGTTTATTAATAATGCATGCATTCTATATTAAAATATTTGTATATTTTAATAATATACATTTCATTAGACAATATTTTTCTATAGTTTTACAGACAAGTATATTGAATTAGAAAACTAATTTATTATAATTTATTGGCAAACATTTAGAGTATTCAATAAACGTAATGGGATATTGATGAATATTTTGAACGAGTTCCAGTAATATTTCGTATTTTGGTGATAAAAATATTCAATTATAGTAACGAAATATTCTCATACAGAATTGAGAGTGTTAGAAGTTGGAGTTTTCTTACTTCTTAATTCGAATAACATTAGAATAATTATGAAGTAAATGAAGAAAAGTATGCGAAATTGACTTTTAATTCAAAGATTACGATACATGTTTAAATCCATTTTTAATTCTATGAAATAGAATATTTTTAAGTATAATTTATGTAGATAACCTTTAATGCCTTAATATACGGATATTACAAAAATTCACCTTTTTTAAATAATTTCCTTGAGAGAAATAAAAATATTAAAATTGATTTATTCCTTCATATTCCATGTATTTAAAATAAAAATTAGTTATTAGTACTCCACAGTGAGCCATAACATAAAGCAATATAGTATAATCCGTAAAAATATATCCTAAGATATCACGATATTCATTATTTCCAAAATAGGTGAAATTAAAAATAACAATTGTATTACATATAATATTTATTAATATTATATATGTACTAATATAAAGATTTGTTTGGCATCACAGGCATACAAATTAGATTCATATAACATTATACGCAAATACATGATTACAAATTTTGTAAGAATGCAAACTTATAGTACTATGTCCATAAAAACAACCACAAAAAATATACTGGAACTATTTAAAGCATAGAATTTAAATTCAGGTAATAAAAGTAGAAACCGTTACGAGATCAGCTTATAAATCAGCTTCATCTTTAGATAAGCTTTAAGTATCTATATATCTTACTCTAATTTCCATGAACAATACTTCTGGTGTTCTCCAATCCGGAACAATATTTATGATATATTACTAAAGAAGTAATTCCAGCAGAATAAGAGTAAACTCCACAGGGATATCAGCAGACAGTTACATAATCATTGTGATTAATAGAAGCTGTCATCAATTTACGTTCAGATGAAGAAATTCATAAGTTTCCTACCGTTTCTTTTTCCTTTTGTATAATTGTATAAGTAATAACATTTCTTTTATATAAATGTATATGTATCAACATTCCTTTTGTATAATTGTATGTATAACAACATTCTTGTTAGATAATTGCAAATGCAGCAACAAGATATGGGCTTAGTGATTTGATTTATATGTCCTCCCCACACACCCACCCAAGTCTTGAGCAGATTCCCATCACAGATTTTGAGCAGAAGCAGACACCCATTATACCATATAACATAGTTAAAATATTCTTTATTCTCTAATAAATTTGATATACAGTAAATATGTCTTAGTTTAGTGCTTCTTAGAACTGACGTTGATTTGGTATAACACAGACAATTTGTTCCGCCGAAGTTCACTTTGTATTTTCTTGTCTACGTCCTGCTTCTAATTAGTTTTATTATAAATTAATTTATTACGTGCACCCATACGGAAAAGACTTAACCTAGAAGAACAATTAATAGTACATATATGTGTAGTAATTTGGTAAAATACGATAGTTGTAAGAGTGTAGTGTATTTACATATGCTTAGTAGTGTAAATGCTTATACATATGCTTAGGAGTGTAGTGTATTTACATATATATGCTTATCTTTATTTTGTAAATCCGGTTGTAACTTTCCGATATTATTTCTTTCTGCTGTCATTATTTATTGTTTAAATAGTCACTGATCAAAAGTCCAGTGAATAATCCAGTCTGGTTTCTGGTCACTCATTTAACAGATGAAAGAAAAATTTGGAATATACTGCATACGTAGATCTAAATAACGTTATTATTCGTAAATTATTAAATATGAGTTTTTTAAATTTCAAATCCTTAAGATTTGCATTTGAAAAGGTAGAAATTCCATTTTCAACTATTAAAGTCCTGAATGGTATGACTAGAATTGATGATAATGAAAGTCCTGAATGAGTGATATTGTTTATGTTTTATAATAGAAATGTTCATTTTGAATCAGTCTTAAAGAGAGATAAAATTAAGGGAATGCTATAATTAGTTTTTGTGTTCTGTAAGCTGTATGAGAGAGGAACACACACAAAAAAAGGAAATAAAGTAATTTTTTTTCTTTTGAACTCTTATTATTAAAGTACTAAAGACAATCAAATGTTTCAATTTTGCATTTATTAATTTTGCTATTAAGAATTAGTGGGAAACTTTTCTGATTCCACAAATGTATTTGTTTGGACTTATTTGTATTTTTATTTGTATTCAATATCTTATATGTCATTAATACTTTTGTAACGTCTTTATTTTATATGGATGTAAAATAATTATGATGCTATTCCCACACCATCAACCCAGTTTTTATCTGTTGCGTGTCGGTAACATCCTTGTTTTGGAACGAACTGGGTTTTGTGGGAGACGCTATTAGTATATTAG
Organism: Nephila pilipes; assembly: GCA_019974015.1. NCBI lineage: Eukaryota > Metazoa > Arthropoda > Arachnida > Araneae > Nephilidae > Nephila > Nephila pilipes. The sequence continues at coordinate 221,423 of BMAW01108016.1, read as the reverse complement.
TGTTAGTATACTCGCCGCACAGTTTAGCTGCTGGCAGTCGTTAAAATAAATTTATAGTTTTTTGAAAAGTTTAATATCTTCTTACAAATGACTAGTATTATTTATGAGAATTTGATGAATAGAACGCAAAGAATTCAGTTTTAATTTTCAAAACAAAAGTTTTCCACCATTGTTGAACAAAATATCTTTATTTGCATTTTTCTCAAAAATTACGTATGTTTTTTTTAAGGTTTGTGGTACACTTTCCTCAAACTCTACTTTATCCATAGTGTTCAGAATTTCCTCATTATGGAATAGAGTTATTTCCTATTCAATGCAAGAAATTTTTTTAATACACTTTTATAAATTTTAGATATTTCATGATATTAGTTTAAAAATAATGGGAAGTTTGAAAAGCATAAAATTTAACTTTTTAAAATTTTATTAAATTTAATATTAAACTCTAAGTATATTCGGTCCATATAATATTATGTTTATAAGAACTCTGCAAATTTCAAAGTTATAAAGTAGTAAATTTTTCATACAAATTATACTTAAGGCTAATTATACGATTTAGAAATGTAAATGCAACTATTAATAATTAATTGGTTATAAATACTTACTTATATATATAAATGTGATATTCTTTACTTAAACAGATACGTAAATACACATGTATATCAATGTTGAAAAGCGACTTCTATCACTTTTAATTTTAAATAAGTGAGGAATATTTAAACATGGCATAAAATATGTTAATTTTTACTTTTCGAAGACGTTTTAGTTGTCTTGAAAGCAAAAGAGTTTAGATAAAATAATACAATTTATTTCTTATTTGTGTTGGAGTTCAAGAATGTTGTAAACATTCTAACAGTATACAAGTACTGTCTCTTAGAGCTTTTTTTATTTAAGAAATGGAAGCAAAAAAAAAAAAAAAAAAGAACAAGCTTAGAATTCATAATTTCTTCCCTGTCACACCTGCGACATATTTTAGTACCATAGGGACGCTGCACTTATACCCGACTCTTGTGCCATAACTCAATTAAATATAACTAACTCTAAAAGTCAATAACCTAAAAAAGGAGACACTAGACAAATCTCATACAACTTTTTATTAGACAGTTTTGCAGTATAATGTCTGAGGGATGCGTGCTCTCCTTGATAACACCTTAGATAGATTCACCTATTCAACCAATACTGAACTAATAGTTTCGGACCAAAATTTGTCCAGTTCAGGCTGACTTGATTTCTCGACTCCGCTACGACCACTGTCACCCATAGCAACTCTTGATATCGTCTACCGCCTGTAAGACATACACTCATCGCTACTCCCACTCAGCCTCTATCTTCAAAATTACTTTTTGCTTATATACTCTCTTATCTAGCTTATTTCACTTTATTGCTACTTGCCTCCAATTAGAATAATCACTTTTCATTTTGGTTGGGAAGAAATTGTTTGTTTCGTGCAATCAATCTCAATTAAAGTCCCCAAGTTTAGTGAAGAGAAAATCACGAATAGCCCAACGTCACACTATGACTATTTTAAACTTTCTCTTACTTTTTTAACATACTGCAGAGTAAAATACAAAGGAATGCATATTCTTGAACTGTACAAGTAATTTCGTAATAATCTATCGAAAATTCCTAAATTATTCTATTATGAACTATGGAAAATATCTAATTCAGCTTAAAGTTTCGCATTTAAATGCATGTGTAACCTTCCAATACAAAAAAAATTCATCTTAGCTTTTTCAATTCGAAACAAAAATTATATAATTAAAGAAACCTTTATTAAATGACAATATCTGGAAGATAATTGAGTATCTCATTCATATCATTTCTGGGTATTTGTTAGCAATAGTAAGGAATACATTGCTATAAAGCATTTATCCTTGTCAGAAGGGTCTCGGTTTCCTTTTCAATATGATTGAGAAGGCATGTACAAAGTATGTAGAACAAAGTATAATTTATTAAACAATAAAGCACACCTTAGTTACACTACCATAAAATAGCATTTTTTATTTGATGATTTAGAAATGAAGAGAGTAAGCGAATTCAGTAAGAAGTAAGTGCTTTATTATTTATCAATATCCTTGCATATTAATTATCAGTAGTCAACCATTTAATATCACTTTTGAATACAGAAGTTATTAGAATTGGGCCCATGTTCAACTAAAAACCATCATGGGAAATTATGGTTAATACTGAACGCAAAATTCAACTCCTATACATATGACACGGTGTCAAGGTACGAAAATAAGATCGACTCTAATGTCATTCAGTATGGTTAAATATTATGAAGCTGTTCATCATCCATTCCTCATTAATTTCCAATTTATCATAAATTTCATTAAATAAATTCTTCATCAATATACCAAATTCAGTTTCATATAATATATTCTTTCTGTAATTGGATAAATTCATTATTGACTGAAATAATGTATCCATAATACGGCAAGTTGATATCACCATTGTGTGATGCCATCTGTCAAATGGCACCAAAACAAATGTGACACTGATTTATGGGCTTGTTTTGGTTTGATAGCCATTTGATACTTAATCAAAATTTGATTGGTGCAGTGACGAATTCTCTTTTCTTTCTTTCTTTTTTTGGTTCCAATTGTCACCGTCTATAGGACCTGGATTTATCATTATCTACCAAAAATCAAGCTATCATTATCCATCAAACCAACAGGTTGTTTCCATTGAATTTGTTTCAAAGAAGACGTAAACGCTCTCATCAGCCGGAAAGATACGGTAATAATTTTTTCAGATGCGAAGGACGTCATATCCGTGTGCTTCGTAGAAAAATGGGGGGAGGGGGAGGAATCTATGGATAATACAACAGAGATTTACCCCATTCTCGTTTCTAGTACTCTCCTTTCCCTAACACAGCTATTTTTTGAACCAACTTCGTACAAATAGTAATATTTAGTTAATAATGAATTAAAAAAATGAAAAATATTTATAATCGCAAACTGAAAATTAATTATGTTCATTGCTCTAACCCAAAAAATTCTGAAACAGATTCTTTTTATAACATTCTGTTTAAAGAAATCTCCTATCAAAGCTATTTTGCCATTATTGCTTGAAACCCTTTAATCAAACAAGAAGAAAGTAATTTTAAAGTCACATTTCATATCACAAAATATAATTAGCAATTAATCACATAAGTTTAAAGATAAAAGGTAACAATTTCTGTAAGGTTTCAGATGGATGGCATGAAGGGAAAAAACTAATGAAATATCTATCAGTTTCAAAAGGTCCCTTGTCGAAATAAAAATTTTAATTTGTTACCAATCTGTCACTCTAATTGGGTGTCGCACTCCCCAGGTTACTCTAGCGATATTTCTCTATTTTTTTACCCTCCTTCTTTTCAACCAATTCTTGGTTTTTTTCTAATTTTTTCACACGCCTAGACTACAATTACATCTTGCTTGGCGCAGCATTGCCACATCTGGTTCTTGCGCCAATAACCTACACTTTCACTCACTCACTTACTGTTTCTCTAATTAACAGGTATTAGTCCATTAACTGATAACAGGTATTACATCCATCAACATGGTGAAGGTTGAAAGTTTTATTTTATTTCACTCACTGTTATATAAAAAAGAAATTGACAAAATTAATTTTCTATCTTATTAATGAAAATAGCGTATGTTCGTCTGTCTATATGAAAGCATTTCCTGACATTGACAAATTACTTCCAATTTGTCAATGTCAAAAATGTCAATAAAGACAAATATTTCACGAAATATATCTTACTTAATATACTCTTTACTTTTTCTTTATCACGTTGATATTTGGATGAAGCGGTAAAGTATTTGAAATAACAAATTCTATTATTGGATGTGAAATTATTTTTTGATTGAAAATATCTAATAAAACAGTTAAAATTTAAATCCTGAAAACTTGTTTGATAAAGAGAACCAAATTTTGAACTTAATATTTATAGACAACAGAAAAATGCAACATATTCAGATTTCATTATCTGCATGAATAGTTTTAATGAACTTAACGTGGCAAGTACGGAAAGAAATAGCACTGTTCAAGATTTTTAACGAAATTAAAAATTTTTGCGGGGATGGTGTCACGAGTCATTCAAGTAGTGTGAGTAAAAAGCTGTCAGAAAAAATTCGAAACCCTTATCTCAACCCAAGAAATCATGGTTTTGTCTTTTAAGATTGTAAAGAGATAGTCCTCATTCAATTTTTGGCTCTAGAGCAGCAATTAATTCCGAAAAGTATTGAAACCCTATACAAACATTGCGGAGAGGGATGTGAACGAAGAAAGTGTATTTGTTGCATGGCAATGTGAGTTCTGCATAGAAAATGCCTTAGAGCAATTCTTGTGAGCTTTCGGTTCGGATATTATCAAGAAAACACTCTTTTAACCGTGATCTTTCACCTTTAGATTTTCATCTTTTCACCTCTCTGAAGTTGGTTATGAGTGAAAAAGTTTTGGACCGTCAATGAAGTCCTAGATGTGAACAAAAAATAGGGCAAATGGATGAAGGGTTTTTTTTTTTTTTTTTTTGATAAAGGGATTAAAAAATGTCTTCCCTCGGTTCACAAAATGTGTTGCAAAGGAACGCAACTCCGTCGAAAAGTAGTGTTTGATGTACGTGTACCAGTTTGTAATTTTTTTAAAAAAATGTATTACCTCTACTATTTTTATGAAATTGAGGGCTCTTATTTTCTGATCAACCCTCGAAATTAATTTTTATAGGAATATAGTTTTAAAATTAATGAATATACTTTGTAGGATTTCTGAATTATTACTAATTTTAGTCTTAAAAAAGATTGGTGTAAGAAATGTACATTCCCTTATGAAACGATGTTAAATGAAATTTAGATGTACTTACTTTAACTAATTTTAAAACAAAGTGTTACACGAGTCAGTTGTTGCTAAATATGGAGTAAAATCAGTTATTTTAGAAAGTTTGAATGGTGTTTTAGAATCGTTGTCGTGATATTATAGAATTTTGTATGAGGTGTCAAGTAATTTCGAACTAATTAACAACAAGGTTGAAAGTTTGCTTATAAAGAATAAAACCAATACAAAACTGAGTTTATTCCTTTAATACTGTTGAAAAAATTACGTTTTGCTTGCAATAGGTTTATTAGAATCAGTGTAGCTTATATTTATTTTAAGTCATAACAAACATTTATATATAGCTTTGTTTAGTTTATTTCTGTGTTTATTGAAATAAACAGCACGTTTTGCATATTTTATAATTCTCTTCGTCCTCCGCTTTTTTTCTTGCTTTACAACACTATCTTTAACCGTCTTATTTCTTGTTTTTATGAGCAGTTTTATGTATTTAAAAGTTTGAGAAATTATATAATTTTCTTACAAATTTATTATATTTTACATCCATTATTCCGATACATTTAGGAATGACAAAAAAAATATTTCAGTACACATTAACACTTGTTTAAGGGAAACTTGTTAGAAAAAAAAAGGAGCTGTCTGTTTGGAGACCACGTTATTTGCACTTCTATTTAAGTGTTTAGATATTTTTTTGGTTTTTCACCAGCTATATTTATCACTTTCTTCTCAATGTTGGTGGGATATTTGTTTTTCCTCCTAATATTTCTATGAGGTTTAGTATTCTGTTTTCAGAGTTCCTTTATTTAAAGACACATCTTTTGGTTAAATTACTTTGAATGTAAGAATGATTTCCATGCATCAAAACCATAAAAGCATTTATTGCTTTGGGTCAATTAAATTATAAAATAAACATTATTCCTATTATTTATACGTATACGCGGCAGTTAATTAAACACTAATAATAACCTCACCTTTAGTTTAATTATAATATAAAATTATACCTGCAGTTTCTGTTCTTTCTAATCTAAAACTTTGACCTGAGAGTGCATAGTTGAAAGGAGGATTAGAGATTTATTCTTTTTCGGCGCATATGAAACGTCAATCATATCCATTTGAAAAGCAAATAATACAGAAAGTGTTTCTCTATCACGATATATCTATCCAGGATTATTCGAAATGCAAGCCATCAATAAATACAAAATTTACTTTTACATATATTTCTTTGCACATTAACGACGTGGATCAATTAGACCAAGACAAAAAAAAATGTCAGTTTCTTTTTCACCTTTTTTGTTAATAAACAATTCTTCAAGTCTAAAGAAGATGTTAAGAACTAAAAACATTTAATTATCTATCTATAAGGGCCAATAAATATAAGAGGTCTTAATTAAAACCAATCAGGGCTTTTATTATATAAATATGTCCATTAGATTGATTAGTTTCCTCCCAAAGGAAGGAAGGTTTTAAAAAACTAAAAAGTATTTCATAAATACTTTTTTAGAATTTTCTGATTGCATTTATTTTTCAATATTTAGTGAATGGTCTAACGGCCAATGGAAATTAAATTCGTGAAAATGAATTATGATACCCTGAACACAAATTATATAAAATCTGAAGTTATAACAAAACTTATTACAGAAATAAATAATTGATTATGAGGGGAGGAAATGTGTTTTTTTTTTAATATAGTTTGAAACAAATATAATACAGGACATTTTTTTAAATTATATTATTATTTATTGATTATTTTCAAGTGCAATTTCAAAACGCATGAAAAGTTTTCGTTATCATGAGCTTAAAATTAGTATATCTGCAGTTGCTATTCCTGCCCAAATACTAAAAGCTGTTCTAAAATTAACTATTTGCTCTCGGCTGTACTAATAAGTAAAAATAACAAATGTACTGTGCAATACATTGTATTATTTTCTCTTATTATTAATCAATAACAAGTCACAAATAACATAATCTTTTATAAAATCAATCCAGGTAGTAACTCAACTAGATTTTATTAGATTCACAAAGTTTTCAACATACAAGATATTTATAATCAAGCCATTGGATTAATTCTTCCAACTTCTGAATATAAAATTTAATACTTTAACTAGGTAGGTAACTACTACGAACCATTCGGATTCGAATCAATAGCAGAATAATCACTCATTAATCCTGTTGTATAAATGAAACCTATAGGCAGGAAAGAAATTGTAGTAACCCCTCCGAATTGTGTAGGAGAGGGTGAAAGAGCTTCCCAAAAGAGACGAGGTCCAGCTGTACTCGTAAGAGGTCGGGGAAAATGAGACCCGAAGTGTAAATAAAATCCTTTGTTGTTTTGTAAAGAAGCTTGAGTTGCCCCGGTGTCCACATTATCAAAATTCAATGAAATCGTTAGGTTGTGTGAGAAGGAGTTAGCATTCAATGCTCTCAGACAAACCAGGAACTGCCTACATGATATTATAGACCCTTTGGGTAGATTCTCGTTATTTTTATCCAGTGTTTCTCTATTTAGTGTTGGTACTTTTCTGATATTTTCACCAATAACTTCCACTGACTTTCTCAACCTCTAAACTCAGTTTTAAATTCTACGCTTTTATAAATACATTTCCCGAGTCCTATTTACAATACATCAATGATTCTATTTCAATCTACATTATTCATGTTTTATTCAATGGGAGAGATTCTCAATTCAAAACAACATGAGATATATTAAAATTCCTAAGGGTTAGATGGAGGAAAAATCATGACATAAAAAAAAGTTTTAGTTTATAATTTCTAAAAGATAAGTTCGGACTTTACCTATGGATAAAGAACTGAAACGTAAAACTATATACTTGGAGAATTGATTTCAATTAAGTGATTTCATTATATGTATAATATATTTAGCAATCAGAGAAATTTCCTTATATCAAATGAATTTCATTCTTTAACATTGACTTTGACGTGTTTGGATAAATAAAAGTTGTTCAGAAAATGAGAGTATCTGTTTAATAGAATTATATCCATATGTTGTTATTTCACCACATGTGTCAGTGCGTGATAATAGGAGAATGCTAAGTCTAGGGAAAATGATGGATGCGACAGCATGCATCCATGATTTCCTTGCCTAGCTCTACGATTTTCCAATAAGTTGTCAAAGCAGCACGTGGTTTGGTATTGTCATGAAGCAGAATGATGTACTTCCTAATGAACATCACCAACTTCTATTCTTTGAATGTTTCTTTTTGTTTAAAATACCCATTTTATGATAGTATTTCTTCTAATTGAGCTTTTCATTAGGTTTCAAAGGAGCGTAATGTATTGATCCCTGGGTGTCTTTCATATATACAGAGTTCTCTAATTCAGGTACAATTTCCGGTAAGAGGTGGAGGAGGCTAGGTGCCCTGGATCACAGTGTGCTCTTTTTCTAACTTTATTTTCGTAGGTTTTATCCCCTTTTTATCACCAATTATCATCCGGTTCAAAAAAAGAGTTCGTTTTTATTCAAAGCAAAGATGTGCCAATGATGACTCGATTATGCATAATTTTCTTAAGTAACTCATAAGTTACCTATCTCATCTCATTATTTATAAGCCAATTCCAGTTACGTAGAAAATAATATTATATAGTGGATATATGAAAAATGTATTTTTTTTCACTCTTAAGAAATAAACATATATTTCCAGTAGACTTGATATATATCATTTACATATTAAGTATTTTACACCCCAAAATGGGCTAATTCAAATAGAAATTAATTCTAATCTGAAAAAAAAGTATAATGCTATCTCTACGCGAGGGAAATCAGAATATAATATTTATGTGGGTCATGCGTCGTATTCATTTATTATAGGTAAAGACAGCATTGACCTTCAAAAGAAACTATACGAGTAAATTTCCAATGGTTTAAGTATAGCGGAAATGTCACGTGAATTTTCATTCCATTAAATATATGTATTTTCCATAACGTAATTCACCTAAGAAGAACATTAATGTACAAAATATTTGGTTATGCGAATTACTTAATAAAGTAAACTACGGACAGCATACTATTAAGTTTTTTGATAAAAAGAAAAATATGTCTGGGTAAAAATATGATCCAAAATCAAAATGATTTGTTCTTTTACTTTATAAAGTGTGCCAGTAATTCTTAAAATCCTTATAAAATTCTATTAAAATATTCGACTCTAAATAAAACATAAAGAATAAATTACAAACCAAACTATAAAGCAGTCTCTGGTTCACATTTAAAAGTAAATCACTTTCAGCTGAAAAAATAAATCGTTTTTACATAACTGACATTCCTTCTTTCTGGAATATTAGACTTTTATTTTAAGAGAACTGTTTGAGGCCATAAGAGAAAATTGCCTGAAGCAGCCTTAGCATTGGAAAAAAAGAAAAACTTCCTTGAAGCGATTTTCTGTTTCGTAGAACCAAAATCAATTTTTAAAAGTGATATTTTTTATCGAGTTTTCAGATGCTTAGAACTTTTTGGGGAAGGGGGGGGATCGTATGAAAATAAAATCTGAGGAAATTCTCAAGTTATATACTTTATTCATTTAGAAATTGTTTATCCATCCACTACACACACAGACACATACATCATATATATATATGTGTGTGTGTGTGTATGTATGTATATATATATATA
>BMAW01108016.1:167820-211887 GCA_019974015.1 Nephila pilipes | reverse complement strand
ATAAATATATATATATATATATATATATATATATATATATATATATATATATATATATATATATATATATATATATATATATATATATATATATATATATATATATATATATATATATATATATATATATATATATATATATATATATATATACAGGTACTCCTCACCTTAAAATTAAGTTCCGTTCCGATGTCTTCGATGATAAGTAAGGTGTATAAGTCGGAAATATGTGTTATAAAATTTTTAAAATTTTACAACTAGGAGAGATGTATATACATAAGTGTATCACCGGTAACGCATTCGGTTATAAATATGATCAAAACATGAGAATAACGAGTAGACACAAAATTCCTCTTTTATTTCCATGTCTTGTAATATTAATAAGATATAAGATACTTTGCTTATTAATTAAAACATAATAAACAGAAAAAATAGATGTACGTCAACTGAAAGAACTATTGTTTATGTTTCTCATTGAAACATTCAAACATATAATAAAGTTTATTTATTATATGTTTATTTATTATATGTAGTATTCTTCACAGAATATATGAACAAGCTTTGTGTTTTTTCTGATATCTGCAGTTTTAGTAGCTTTCCACAATTTTTAATAAAATGAGAGACGTATTTTGTTGAATCACTCACTTTTCCCTCAGATTTTGCCTGCTTAGGAAGTGTCATGCGAATGCGAATTGTGTGTGTGTGTGTGTGTGTGTGTGTGTGTGTGTGTGTGTGTGTGTGTAAGTTGTCAGAGGTTTCTTCAGTTTTTGTAGCTTCAGAATTGTCCAACAAATGTCTGCGTGTAACTATTTTTTAAAATTTCAACATGTGAAGTGTTTAGTTTGGATAGGAGTCATTAAAATTGAGTATTCATTCACCATAGCTGGTACCCAACATATTTTAATAAATACTTTATGTGTCACTTTCGATTTTTCTTTAATCTTGTATAATACGCAAAGAGATCTTGTCATACGTCCAATCCCATTTTCATCTTATTATAGGTCATTACAGCAGGAGGTATGAGAATGTCTTCTCTACGATTTTGCTTTCCATTAATCTTAAGATCCCATATGGCTTGGAATAGCTCTAATAATTAAAAAAGACATGTTTTCTAACATATTTAACTAACTACATCGTTATGGTTTTGTTTGCTATAAAGTTCCCCTTTTTAAATTGTATTTGAGTTACTGACTTAAAAATTCCTCGTTATTAGAACGTAAGATATTCCAAACGTACCTTTATGCTTTCAAAATAGATTTACACACCCGAATGCTAATATAGATCTTATTCATGGAAAATATTCTCCCCTCATTGAGTCCAATCACACCATTTCCTTTGAAATAAAAATAATAATACACAGTATCTAATGACAGCGTTCAGGAATATCTTTCTCAACGATTTAAAGGTATTTAAGATATCCGTAAAAACGTAAAAGTAACTTTTTAAATAAGTTAAACTATGGAATGCCACCTGACTTTTAATACAACGAGCGATCAATCTATCGCATTAGTGGAATTTTGATTAAAAAAATCATAAAAATGATGATTTAAGCAATTCAAATAACTTCAGAGCAAAAAAAATTGGAAGATAATCCTAGTACAAATTGCAAACTAATTCTCTTAACAGAAAATAATTCCAAAAAAATAAGCTATTATTTTTTATTTAATGATATTTGTTATCAAAAATATTTTCCAGATAGAAATTCTTTGCAGCTCTCTAAAATTATAATGAGTTTTCTTACTCACAATACTACTTGTCTGTATTATTTGACGTGAGAATCGCCTTGTGAAAGAGCCGTGACTTATGTAAATTAGTATTATTATATCACAGGAGTTGTGAAAGAGAAAAGGAGAATGTGAATTAATTTTCTGAGAATGAGTACTTGAAACAGATGCAGTCACAAAATATTTATTGGAATAGGATCCAGTTTATTCAACCTTAATATTTGCCGGTATTAAGGCAAACAGAATAAAATCCTTAAATTTAATATTTGCTTAAGGACGTGTTTCAGTAAACTTTCCACATTAGTAATTTATTTTTATTTAGCTCGTTCTAAACTAGAGTAAAAAGGTTAAAGTCTTTCTACAGAGATTATTCATTTGCATTGCGATATATTTCCTTTATTATTTAACTCTACAATCATCTTAATATCTATTTAAATAATCAGTAAGTTCAAAACTTCAATGGATGATACGTAAGAGAAGGATAACACACTTTATTATCTATCAAATAATGTGGAACATCATTCTCTCTCTCTCGAATTCTTCTTAACTCAGTTTATCCTAGTTTATATTCTAATAATGAAGGCTTAGTTTACCAAATCACTCGTTCATATTGTAATACTTCTCAATTATAGCAAATTCAAAGTTCTATTAATCTCATGCGGAGTCACTTCTATTTACTTTCAATATAAACGATTAATTAAGACGATTCTCTCCAATCTGCAACATATATCCGCTCGTCGTTATCCTCTGTCTCCCTTGACTTTACTTTCAATTCTAATTTGAAAATATATCACTATCCTTTATTCAATTATGCATACTTCATATCTTCCTTTAATTTGCCTAATCGCGGTTTGTTTGGTTGACAAGGAATTGTAATTGTATGCAATTCAAATTATTAGATTGTCCCCGAGATTAGTGATGAAACAATCGCGAATAGTCCAATGTAATAACGTCTCTACGTTTTTTTCTGATAACGAATCCAAGCAGTCAAAGAATCATTTACCACCTCTAATTTGTATTAGTCAAATCATTGGAAAAAATCAATTAAAAAATCCGGAAAGTGATAACACGACAAAACAATTTATTCAAAAGCAGAAAGGTCGGGATTACTTCACAAACAGTGTTTGTTTACATCGAAGAAAGTTAAGCACCACTTCTTTGATCTGGAACAAATTTAGAGTGATGAGCGTCTGCTGCTGATGTCGTTTCGTTCCACTTATTTCAGAAAACCAAATCGAGGAAACCAGTAAATTATTTACGACTCAGTTTGTTTCGTGATGTTTTCATCACAGACTCAAGACATCGCAAAGAAATATGAAGGAAATATTTCATTTTAAGTTGATTATTATTATGAGCAAAACCTATTAAACTTTTATAATATATTGATGAATTGGTGATCTAGAGCAAACTGATTAGATTGGTGATTAAAGAATTTGATAAGGTGATTGAAAAGTTTTAGTTGGTTATACCATTGAATTAGTATTTGCTTAGGTACGAATGTTTGCTTAAGAATTTTTACTGTTGTAAGCTATTTCCACACTCGAAAGTTAGATTTAAAATTTTAGAATTCAATATCGCTAAATGTATTCATATAATCGATACTTGGAATAAAGTACCTCATCGTGTTATTTAATTTCCTTGAAAATTCGATATTGAATTAGAGAGTTATTGAAAGTTATGTTTTATGACGCAAGAACTAAAGCTGACTATGCTGCTTCAAACATTCGCAATTGGGGTCTAGATAGAAAAAAAAAAGAATAGAAACTGAGTGGCAAATATAAGAGTAGAAAATTGAGAAGAATCACCAGAGTATACCAGTGGTAGATTATCAATTTTAATCTAAGAAAACAAATCTCATCGGAAAGAAAAAAGATCACTATGTTACCTTGAAGCCCTGATTTTTGTTCTTACCTAAAGAATGTTTGCCCCTGAAAAGAATTGAATGTTGAAATTTGTTAAACTTTAATTAAATTACAAACGTGAGTAGAAACGACTACTTACATAAGCATGAGTGTAACTAGAGCCTTACATAATGAATACAGAAATCTAACACTGATATTCAGATAATGTTTATTAGTATCGAATAAAATACAACTTCCAGTCAAATTAAATGCGGTTTTAAATACATAAAATATTCAAATGGTAAGGTTTAAATTAACAAATAATTTAAAGACAGGTACAAATGTTTAATTTTTTAATGCGATGTGATTGTTTATTTACCTAGCACTTAGAAGCAATTCGTGGGCTCTTGACAACATTTCTTGCAATTTTGAATCTCGTTCAAAAGTGACGAATACACTTGAGCTGACACCTCTCTCTCCAAACTTCCCCACTGTGACAATGGAAGGACTTGGAACCTTGGCTAAATTTAACATGCATGAGTCCTGCTTCACGGTAGTCTTAAGTGACGCCCACAACTCGACAGAAACAACGTTGGTCACAATTTCGAGACCATGATCTCTGTGCTATAACTATCACTAATTTATTTTACTGTATTGGAATTTATTTCCAAAAATGCTACATTTAGTTATTTACATATTACATATTCACACATACTCATGATATCATTTACATTCATAAGACACATATATATGTCATAATTAAGAAGTACATACACCAAAATGTACACATATGATAATTCTGCGTTTCCATTTTAGTAAAATGACAAATGTGGAACAACCAGGTTCGAAATACACAGGATTGTTTGACTGATTGCTTATCAATGTCGCCCTTAGAAGCAACATGATGACTATTGGTGACAGATCGTGTCATTTTGAACCTCGGTTAAGAGTCATGGATAATACCTGAGCTGCCACCTCTCTCTCGAAAATTCCACTCCACTCCAACAGAAGGACTTGGAACCTCAATAGATTTAAAGGCTCCAGATCCGCGTTACGTCGGTATTTCAGTGGCATCAGGGCTCGATCCCACAACTCAACAGAAACCACGCTGACCGAGACTTCGCAACCTTTACCCCTAAGCTGTCGCGGCAACTCGTATCACCCAAAAAATCCTTAAGAATTTATAGTTGATTTTTCCATTCATATCAACAATCTCCAATACCTTACTTTGCAACTCTGTTGTGAATCCATCAAAAAAATTTTCAACTATGAAATATGAAACTGCGAATAATACCTCTCCTGAGAAATAAGCAAAATAAATTTCCCATGCATGATGTTGAAATAATTTTAGGACAATTTGCCTATTTTGCATTTGCTGATTTGTTCTTTAAAATTGATAAAAGAAGTTTGAAAAAATAAATAGTACATGGTTTTAGTTTGCTTCCTAATCGTTTATCTACATATAGTACTATGTTTATTTCTGATAAATTGATTTCATCGTGCAGAACCAAAGCTGCAGAAAATGGTTTTTGATATCTAACTTCGTTAATCTGAATCGAGATCAAATGACAAAAAATGTTGGGAATTCTTATGGCACTTAAACAAATTTGGTATTAATATTACTAATCAGAGAAATATCTCATTTACATAAGATATTAATGATTCAAAAGGAACTAAATTATTGAGTTAATGAATTAATCAATTATTTAACATAGTTAAAATGAACTTCTGAAACAGAATGTTTCCAAAATGGGCCGAATCTCCATTTGGTTATTCTCTTCTTAAATGTCGATTTAAATCTCCAGTTTTATAAAAATTTAACATGTGCGTTTCTGAGTTATATGTGTTAAAATATAGATCCTTTTTAAGGTTAAATGAATGCCTCAAATATTTAATGATTAAAAAAAGGGGCTTTTTTCAACACTTTGCAAAGATTTTGCGTCAAACAATAGATAATATTTCCAATTCTTAATTCCTAGCAAATTAAAAACAATAATATTTTCACTAAAGTATTAAATATTAAATACCTTTATGAAAACAGTGATCGTAATGTAACAAACATTCATATATTCTGAATCCTTATGTTGTAAACGCATAACATATAAAATTTCTTGCAATTCACTATAATAATGCATCAAATACTCAATATCTAAACATATAAAAGTGAGTCGCATAGTTTTAAGAAACCATATACTAGTTTATAATACTTAAATATCGCACGGTATAGTATTCAATTATTATCTGTAACATTTAATTATACCACGGTAACATAAGACAGGGAAAATATGAATCGTTTGCATGGAAGGAATTTAATACATGGTTCCATGCCAGTTTTTTCTACAGATATATCTCTAAACTTTATAATTGGATTTAAATTACAATTGAAACAGGTTATTAAAACAATTCTACTGGAAAATTTGATTCAGTAATAATGGATTGATTAATTTTATCAATGTCACTCTAGAAGAAACACGAGGGCTATTGGCAATGGGCCTCGCAATTTTAAACCTCGGTCAAGTGACTCCAATGGGAGGACTTTGAGCCTCGGCCGATTTAACATGCATCAGCCCTGGCTACACGGCGGATCTTTAGTGGCAAAAAAACTCGAACCCACTACTCGACGAAAACCGACATCCTCGAATCTGTGACCATGAACACGGTTAATAAAGACTACCGCAGCCTAAGATTCTGTAATAAAATGCTTATATTTTAGAAGATCATGACTTATATGTTTATTAAACTACTTTATTAATCCGTTAAAATTATGACTTAGTTCACATTGATGTATTAGTACTTGTACCTACCGTATCCATTCATCCATTCGCGATGAGAACTGGGAAAGTATTTAATATATCCTTTTTTTAGTGACTACTCAATAGCTCCAGTTACCTCATGCAGTATTTAAAGGGACTCAAAAACCCGCATGTAGCTTTTTTTAATTAGATATTTATAAGAAGTTTTATTTTCCATATTTGAACACCTATAAAATATGCATTTCAGAAGAAGAAAAACCCTTCATTTTCAAGCAAACAATTATTTAAAATTGAAAAACATTTTTTCGAACTACTTAACTATCTTAAAATCCTTACTACTTCTACAAATTTAATGTTTCTAAAAAATATTTTCCTCCGTTTCTAGAAGTGTATCTCACAATTTTTTGCATTGGTTGGGGATGCATTGACGCTATTTGTAATTTATTTATATATATATTTTTTCCTATTAGACTTAATACCAATAACAGTAAAGCAAAACGGCTATATCTAAAAAATTAGAAAAAATTTTAAAAATATAACCATCTACCCAAATCTTTATCCCATGCACATAATTATCAAATATATGAAACACAAGAAAAAATTTAATACTGTATATTGATTACAGAAAAAAATCGGTAGCATTTTCATGGCTATCATGAAATGTAATAAGCTAAGAAAACAAATATAAAATTTTGAAGGTTAATGAAATTATTTAAAGAAAATTGAGATAACTTGTGAAACAATATAGCCAGAGCTATGAAACATTGTTCATATACTAAGAAAAACCATACTAAATAAAATAAGGTAATAAACTGTTTTTTGATATTTTGGTCTTCTTTTGAGTACTGTGACCACTTAAAGAAATGAAATTCAAACTTAAGATTTCGCTCATTACAACACAAATAAAAAAAATAATGGCGAAATTAACTAGGTGAACGAAATACATAACTAACACAAATGTATATATTTGAAACCATTGTAGATTACAGCAATGTTTTAATGTAACTTTTCAAAAATCTATGAAATAGCTTCAGTACCTTTCTAATAAACCATTACTGTAAGCGACAGCCAAATAAACATATAGCTTTGATAATAAAGCAAGGCTCATTAGGCGATATAATGTCAAAAAAAATAAGTCCCCACGCCAAATCAATGCATTTCTGTAGTCTCATGTGAATGAACAAGAAGCAATTTTGTGTATATGTCAGGTTCTTCGAAACTATTGGGTAAGGACAATATCAAAAATAAAAATCAACAATTCTCAGGAGTGTGGAATTATGATCGATATATTCTCAGAATAATATAACTATTATTATCGCAAAGCAAGTAAGGTAATAGTGTGGTCCCGATGACCTTGTAGCCATGGTCACCAACTCGTGTCAGCGTTCTATACGTCGAGTCATGGGCTCAAACTCGGATTCCACTAAAGACACACCGTATAGCAGATCACGTTAAATTTCTCAAAATTCCAAGTTTTCCCGAAGGCGTGGTGAGGAAGTTTAGAGGGAGAGGTGCAGCTTAGTAGTCCTCCTAGTCACTTGATCAAAGTTCAAACTTTTAGATCCGTCGCCAATAGCCTTCGTGTTGCTTCTATGGGCGAAGTTAATAAACGAATATTCAATCAAATATAAGTAACAATGCATCTTCGAAAAGGAATTTTTGAAGTTATTTATATTTCGCCATGAAATGCCTATTTTATGAAATTTTAAATTAGAAAAATAACCCCCAAATGTTGGTTGGATCAAATTTTTCTGTCAAGATCGTAATATATTAGAAAAATCAGTAAGAACTGAGCCGTTCCACTAGATATGGTTGCCTTAATTTGGAAGAATGTACTGGAGTTTCAGTCTTGGAAAACAGAAATTTTCCTTAAAATTAAAGTCGTTGCAAATTGAATTTACAGAAGTGTAAAAAAAAATGTAATCTTTCTAAAATCTCAAATGCAATTTATTCTATGCATAAACATTTCAAAAACAAGTATGCAAAATTTTAGGGCAAATGAAGCTGAAAATATTAAGTTATTATATTTTACCCCAATGAAAAATGTATAAAACACCATTTTGAGAAAATTTTAAAAATAACATGTAATGAAACTTTTTCCTGGAAAAATACTTCCATCTTTATTAAAACTCGGTGTTTACAAAGTTCACATTCTTTAACTTTCTTGATCCTATTTTTGTTTCTTTCTAAAATCTGGTAGAATTTTTTCATGTCTCTTTGACTGTGTGTAATATTGATTCATGATTTCTGTAGTTGTATAAGTGTTTATATCCTTGTGAAAAAAGCAAGATTACTCATAATCTTCCTGAAAAACGAATTAATTCACCTTGAATTTCACCATCAGACTGAATAACTGCATCCATAGGCTCCAAATATCATAAGTTTGAAACAAACAAAAACCTCTTTTAGCATTCTTTTTCAAAATACCAATAGAAATATATTTAACGAAAATTATGCTGCCAAATACTTTATTATTTTTAAGCATTTTATTACGTATATATACACGAAGGTGGTTCAAAAAGTACATATAGTTAAAGACAGATGCCATCATTAAAGTAAATTGTATTTACCATTGTGTGCTGCCATCTGTTTAAACAGAAACGTAACAAATTTAACATTGATTCATATGTTAGTTTTGTGATTTGGTAGTCATTTGCTCCCAAATCAAAATTTGATTGCTGCCGCACCGAGTGATTACCTTTGGTGAGACCTGGATTCATAATTATGCACCAGAAATCAAACAACATTCTAAGCGTTGGTATGTTTCCGGTGAATCTTTTCCAAAAAAGGTGAAGACGGTGTCATCGGCCGGAGGAGTTATGACGAAGAATTTTTGTGGTGTAAAAGGCATCATGATCACGAATACGAGTAACTGAGGTTTGGAGAGCTGTCTAAAGAGTCATGACGCTTACTAACACAAACCATTTTTGATGCTACGAGCGCCATCTCTTCGAATATCTAAGGACTCATTGAACGAGCCTCGCATCATACCTGTCCATACAATAATATTTTCACTGTGAGTTTTGCATAATTTTCAACCAGGAACACTTCTCTTATCTTTTTCCGACCAGGAAAACTTTCCTTATCTTCTTCCTCCATGTAAGGCCTCTAATTCTGCAATAAATACCACATCGTTCCATTGCTGGTAATTTCTTATCTAATTCCTTGCAAGATTCCCTCCATTCATTTTATAAGCTGTCGTTAGAGTAAATATTTTTTCCATTTGTTTGTCAAGCAATCTTAAGCGTATCAATTTGTTATTAAGTGGAACGAAGCAATAATTTTTTTATCTTCTCAAGTTTTGTTTTGGTTTTTACTAACAACTTTCTAGAAGCAACACGAGAGGTATTGGTGACGGACCTCGTAATTTTGAAACTGAGTCAAGTGTCGAAGGTGAAACATGAGCTGTCACCTCCTTCTCATGGGTCTTCTTCCTGGCATGGGTTTTACGAAAAGTGTCATAAATCCACCTAGAACACTTCATTTCAGAATATTACTTTCTAGGGTAGACAGTACAGTGTCTGATTCTATGGTTTTTGTTTACATGAACAGAAATGTCTGTTAAAGGTCGTGTGAGTTGACAAATTCCACTGAGCAAAATAGTATCTAAACTGAATAAGAATCCCTCATGACATTTTTTTGGAAATCAAGATTCGAATTCACTATTGAATTTGAGCATTCCTTCCTTTCTCCGTGAATAAACATATTGAAAACTACTCATTTGATTTTTTTGACTTGAATCACTATGCAAAGCATTACTTCATAACCAGGACCCTTTTTTAATTTGCTGGATCTATTTCGTTAACTCACAAGACCAGAAACATTTAAATATATATTGACTAGATTTGTAAGAAATCCAGTGAGATAATATTCAAATAAACTAGTCATCGCTCTTAAAACGTCTTTTGGGTGCTATTCAACCTGAAAGATTTATTGGTACCCTTATCGTCTATTCAATACTTTTGAAATGTTTGCTTACCCCTTTTGAAAAGAGACTTCTTTCAGTCAAATATAATAAATCCTATTTCTCTACCTACAAGAGTACTTAAAATATCTTTTTCTACCGATTTCAATTCAGTTACTCAACGTCATTTAATAAACAGAGCGGAGTTCAGAATTAGTTTAAAGGAATGAGATCAATGAACTATTAATTTAACGTTTCCGAATCACTTGGTGTTTTCTGTAATTACAAATCCAGAGTTAAAGAGAACCATTGTAATATGAAAATGGGGTTTTCTTTTCTTTTTTTTTCTTTTTTTTTTTTGACAAAATGCGTTTTGTAGAAATTATCATCATTTCCCTATTTATCGATGCAGAAAATATGTTTATTACTTCTTTGAAGTACGAACAACAGTTATTTGGAAAACAGAGCTTTGAAATATTATTTTCAAATAGAATAATAAGCGAACAATATAATTTAAGTATATATAATTAAAATCCTGTATAGAATTTAATTGCTGGACTCATTAGCATATTTCGAAAGCTTTTATCTCATGTATTGTAATAATTCATACAATTAGAAATAAAATCACACACAATTTAGATTTCTAAATAAAATAAACTTTCTTTTAACAAATAGATGTCGAATTTGTAAAAATTCTGTTGGAACACGAACAAGTTAATGCGCAAGTTAATGTTCTCATTATGCTTATAAAAATATTACTTGAAATATTGTATTGTAGACATGTTACTAAAAGCAATCAGAGTAATAAATCCATATTAAATAATCAAGTTTACTAATTTAAAGTTCTTTGCTCAATGAATTGAATCTCAAGTAGGCACACATCAGGCTTGTAGAGTATGTTTTTTAAAAGGTTTCATTTATATTTTGTCTCCTTTTCTTTTGTTTAATCTTTTTAGTCCATTAATTTATATCGAAATTAGGTATCGAAATTCAACCATTAAGTATTTTAAGCATAACATTAAATAAATTATTTTTATCAAAGTATTTTATAATTATAATTCTGTTTAAAAATAAATCAGTTCCAAAAACATTGTACAGAGCACGTAAACAAAATTTTCAGTATTCACAAAATTATTGCTGATAAGTCAGTAAATGCTGTAATAATATTACACCGAATTATGGAGAACTTCAATGGAAACCTGCTTCGTTTTTACATTTCTATATAAATCAATTACTTGGTGCAAGACATTATTTTACTTTAATGAAAAAATAGAAAATAATACTCGTCTCTAGTAATTTTAAAATAGATTATAAAATCCCAGAAAAATTCTTAATATTTATGCGAAGAAAGCGAAATTTCCAACTTCAAGTGACATGCAAAAAATATCATCTACTCCTTTTTATTTAGAATTGGAAATAAAAAAATGAATAAAGGGTAATCTTGGCTATAAAATAATAAAAGTTAATAAGGATTTCATATTGTAAGGTAACCATAAAAGTAATTGCAAATTAAAAGCATATCCAAAATGGATACCATAGTATTTTAGAGAGAAAATTCAGGTTTAGAATTATCTAGCAGAAATAAAATTAGTTTGCTATATACAAAATTTCTTCCATTGAGTTATTGATTAATATTTAGATTAAAATCCACAAAATCGAAAGAAAAGAAATATGAAAGAATCAAAAGAAAGAATAAAAAATTAAAAATAATGCATAATGAGCAAAAAAATACCCCTAAACCTAGTAGCCAGTATACTGGAATGACGGAACATGAAAAAGAACAGGATTGTATGTGTATATATATATATATATATATATATATATTAACGTGTATTACAAATTTTTCCTAAAATAAAAAAAATCCAGAATAAAAATTAAGATTAAAACTAGTAAAAATAGCAATTATTACAAAATTTAAATAAGCATATAGTAAAATCAAATGAAAGAAACAATCCAATGAATTTAAACATAAATTACCTAAAATTTAAAGCATATAATAAATTATTATGTAAAAAATGTCATTAAATTGCTAAAAATATAATATTAAATTCTCTTCAAGAATACACATTAAACTTTTAAATGATTAAAAATTTTAATACAAAGCCAGAAATATTTTTAAAAAATTACAACTAAGTTAAAAATATCAATACCCTTATGCACCGAAACCTACAAAAAAACATAATAAGGAAAGTAAAGTGATAAATGGAGATGAAGTAGTTCTTTCTAAATACACGCACTATCTTAGGCTTGAGATTGATTAATATTGTATTTGTACTAATAATACTTATCCAACCGTCACACTTCAGCAAATTATTTTATAACAAAATAGCGTAACACCAAAAATAATCAAGAGCTCCAAATCAAAACAGTAATTCAACTAAAGAAAACAACGAAAGTTTAAACGAAGGAAATAAAATTCATTTAAACCAAATTGAAGCAACGGAACGCATTTAAAACAATCTAACTCAAAAAGAGTTATAAAACTTTTATCATCAGAAACAAAAATGATGTTCTTAAACAACCCTTCTTTTATGGCACGAGAATAATCTTTATCAAAAAATAAAATGTCAAAAATACTTACTTATTCTATCAATTTAAAAAAAAATTTAAAAAACTTATATTCTAAACTTATATATACTCTATAACAAAAAAATTCGACGCGCCATACAGAAATTGCCCGATTGGAATGAAATTACGTATTCATTAACATTGGAACTGAACATGTAACTGATTAAGCTTTGGTGCCCAATGAATGAATAACGGGAGTTCCAGCTCATCGAAAATGTTCATTCAATAGATGTATATAAGGAGTGATTCTCAATCAGATGATCAAAATTTCGATTTCATTTTGACTGTGAAAATCTTACGTCTGCTGTAACAATGCCTCACCGAAGGAATCGCTTACATTAAGTGTAGATGTCAGAGTTTGGAAGAAGTCGTGCTATCGGAATGAAAGAAGTTAGTTGGACATATCCAACAATCGCTTGACATCTGGGTCGAAGCGATGTGGCGATTAGACAATACTGGCAAGAATGGATCAATAACGGCAGATATCAATGTCAAAACAGCAGCGGTTGACCATAACAGAATGGAAAGACAGAGTGATTGTCAGAGTAGCTGTTATAGCACCGGATTCGTCGTTATCAACTATTCACCGTGGGGCCTGTATGTCACATGTATCCAGCATGACCCTAGAGAAACGACTGAGAGAGCGGAATTTACGTTCGCGCCGACCGTTACGCCGCTTACCTCTCTCACCTGTACATCATCAAGTCCGATTAAAATAGTGTCGAGCTCAATCAACTTGGAACTGCGCTTACTGGAGGCTCATAGACTTTAGTGACAAATCACGTTTCCAACTGTCTCCTGACGACCACCGCAGACCTGTCTGGAGACGTCCAGGACAACGTGGGAATCCTGCCCTTAATATCACACGCCACACAGGTCCACAACAGGGTGTTATGGTCTGGGGTGCCATCTCCTCTGATAGCTGAACCCTTTTAGCAGTCATTACTGGGCATATCAACAGCACAGCAGTACGTAGACGACACTCTACGACCGGTTTGTTATCGTTCCTTTTTCGACAGCCCTCACCCGTCATTACCTACTTTTCAAGAAGATAATGCTGGCCTCACACGGCACGTGTTGCAATGAATTGTCTGCATACTTTCCCTACTGTTCTTTGGACTGCTAGGTCGCCTGATTTCTCTCTCATATAGCTTATTTAAGATGTTATGGGAAAGCGATTGCAACCATCCCGGAATTTTGACGATTTAGCCCAACAGCGGGTGATAGTTTGGCACGAAATTTTGCAAGACACCATCCGGGAACTTTATCTGTCTGTCACACTGTGCGACAGCTTGCATCCATGTCAAAGGTGGACTAACGCTTTATTGACTTCCTCCAATGGTAAAGGCTAAATTCTGAATAAATCATTCATTTAATCTGAAATTTTAATCGTTTGCTTTTCTATATATGTTCTGCACATCCCACAGTTTTTATCGCAGCCGGACAACTCCTTTTGGGTGTGTGTCTTTTATATTTCGTTATATAGTATATATATATGTGTGTGTGTGTGTGTGTGTGTGTGTATTTCAATATAAAACATTCCAAGTGGAAAGAGAACTCATTAATTTTTAATATTAAAGGCAGTTAAAAATTAAATCTACGTTTCTACTCAGTTCCTTTATCAACATCAAAAGTGGCCGCAGTAGCTTAGTGGTCAGCTTCGCGGATTTGCGGCCGGCATTGTTTTCGTCGAATCGGGACTCGCCGTGTAGAGGGAATAATGTACGTTAAATCTGGTTGAGGCACCAATTTCTCCCATAGCGTGGTGTGGATATTCGAAGAGCCAGCTCGGATGTCGTCCTTGTTCCTTGACATAGACTCAAAATTACGAGATCCGTCTCCAATAGCCCTCATGTTACTTCTTAATGTCGACTTTAATAAGCAATCACAACCCCTCGACATCAAAATAACAGGATAAATGATTGGCATATAATTGAATTAAAATTTATTATATATCTTGTATGAAATAAACTGACACATTTTCATCTGGAAAAGTAACAGAGCCCAGAAAAATAGAATTAAAATACAAAAATTCAAGCAAATTAACACTAAATCTAGAATAAACACTAGAAACAATCTTCGCAAATTATATGAACTTGATCTTTATATCAGAAAAGTAAAATTTCAGTTTTCTGCTCTGTAACAAACAATACTTTTCGAAAACAAGTATTGACTTACTTATGTCTGGATATTCTTTTTTGATCAACTGAGAAGTAAGATAGAATTCCAAATAATCAATAGCTAACTCTTGTTTACTTTTCTCTCAACGTATTGACAATAAAGCACATATGTATATATATATATATATATATATGCATTAGTTTTGCTTTTGTATTTGTAATTATAACCCATTAATTCTTAGGGAAAGAAATAAGTTAGTCAATATATTATTATGTTCTGGTTGTTGAAAAGTACCCTTTCAAACATACAACATACGAGTATTTCTATAGAAATTTCATAAGATAATTATACTAAATTTAAGTTAGCTTTTAAAAATTATAGAATTTAGTTCAAATTATTTCTGAAGAAAATAAGACATTTACGTTAATCTTCATTGGAAAGACAAGAATGAAAACTTCGGACTTTTGTGTCATTTATCTGAGAATAGGAATTGTGCCAATTATTCATAAAACCTTTTCATTTCATCTGTTTTATATCATCACTTTTTA
Source organism: Nephila pilipes (assembly GCA_019974015.1). NCBI lineage: Eukaryota > Metazoa > Arthropoda > Arachnida > Araneae > Nephilidae > Nephila > Nephila pilipes. Next base: position 196,428 of record BMAW01108016.1, on the reverse strand, counting down.
TCTAAAATTTAATATATTAGAAAAATAAATATGCTAATTTATGAATTAATGTTAATCCAGAAGCTACTTGATGGGTAGAGACCTTCATGTAGCCAATTACGTAATTTTCAAAAGGCGATCAAATGACGAAGATGACATCTGACATGGTTTATCATTTTCTTTACTCTGAACACACATCACGTGTGTTAATTTTGATTTAAAATTTCATTTGGTATCCAGTTGCCTCTATTAACGAATAGTATAAGTCTTGGGTTTAAGCGTTAGGGTTCACTTTTGACGATAGAAGTAAAAAAACATTTAACAAATCGAATAAATGTGTATTACAGTTTTTTTCTAGCCAGAGTGCATTCCTTCAAAGCCATTGATACTAATTTCCAAAACTTCAATTCTAAATTGATTATTTTATGGACAACGGATCTTTTAATTTTGAACTATGGTTAAATGACGAAAACATCACTTGAGTTTGTACCCTACTCTATAACTTCAAAATCAACTCAAACTGAGGACTTTAAACCTGTATATATTTAACGTGCCTAAACCGTACTTCATAATGGGTCTTTAGTGGCATTAGGTTTAAAACTCAAGAGTTGACGGAAAAACACCGGACATGCGATCGTGACCATACCCACTAGGCTACCGTACCCACCACCAAGAAATATTCCTATCATCACCAACAGAAAACTCATGATGAAAATGTTGCTGAAATTTTATAACATGAAAAGCATACTTTACTCAATATTCATAAAAAAAGCTTTCTTCCTAAACGTATTATGAATAGTTAAAAGTAATGGTCATTTAAATCCCCCCGTGTTGTACTCCGTGGAAGTTAGGAGAAGGGGAGAGGTGTAATCTCACTCTTTATATCCTGGTCTAGTGATTGTCATAAAAGTTTATGAGCATCATTGCTTATAGCCTTTGTGTAGCTTCAAGTTAGGCAAACTTCAGAATAGTTTCTCTCTCATATATCTATCGGCCATATAGCCAAGTTGTCATTGCATAGAGTTCCTAGATAGCTCGTAGTTGTGTGGAGCCGCGAGTTCAAATTCTGATTCCTCTAAAGAGGCGTCGTGAAGCGGAATTGATACACGTTAAATTTGTAGAGAAGTAAGTTCCTCGTGTCGGGATGGTGTGTTAATTAGGAGAGTGTCGTACTTACTCAAATCTCAACCTCATAATGTGACCGTTGCTCCAAACTAACAGGTCCGACGCCAATATTTCTCATATGGAATTAAAAATTGACTCTAATAAGCAATTAATCACTCAGACACATCTACAAAATCGTGAGAATTTAGTGGATTTAATACTGTATAAGATAATACGTTAAAAAGAACCAGTTCCCAATTTTGTTACTGCCAAATGTTTGTTTAAAACTGATCAACCTTTTAGAATTCATATATATATATATATATATATATATATATATATATATATATATATATATATATATATATATATATATATATATATATAACTTGAAAAAGAAAACTCCTTCCTCAAAAATATGCAAAATGATCTTTCTTGCGTGAAATGAATTCCACTGGCAATCTTATCGGATAAAGTTCTGTATCAGAAACTCTGAATTTTATATTAAGCCAGCCTGGTAACTTCATATCCGCAGTCGGTTGCGATTTTCTTGCGGGTGAAAATGGTAAAAATCAGGACTGCAGTCGTGAATTGCATGCATATAGCATCAAAGCGACGGGAAGAAATTCGCTTTCAGTTAACTTCGGACGCGGTGCTAGAAGGTTAAAAGTTATGCAAAGTAACTATTCCAAGCTTAAACGTGTAATAAAGAAACTGGATAGCAAGTAAAAGAAATTCGAAAGACAAACTTTCAGAGGTAGTATAACTTCACTAAAAGAACTCTAAACATTTTACATGCAAAAGTTAAGTTTGATGTAAACGTAGATGTATGAAAGCCTTGGGAAAAACCAGAATTTGTATTCTACTGGTTTATGTATGCTTAAAACTCTAGAGTAATAATTCACAAGTTCTGAATTTCTAGAATAATGTTTCATTACATCTTTTATCACTTATATAACTCTTTCTTCTAATTGCTTTTTTTTTAACTGTACTTTTATACTAATACCATTCTAATTCTATTGATTACCTTGGGGAGTTTATAGTTCATATTACAAAAAATAAAATTCTCGGTTCAGCCAAATGAAACATGATGTAGGAAAATTAGGGTAAAGAAGTATTATGAAATAATAGCGAAGAATGGATATAAGAGGTGTTTCAAAACTCGTGGAAAAAAATTTAAGGGGTGACAAAAAACACCTAAACAAGTTATTTTCAACCTACAATGCATAGGCGGAGAGCAAGCGGCGAACAGCTACACGGAGCTGTAATGGTTAGCATAAAGCAAGAGTTTTCTTACACATCATCATTTGTACCATGGAATTCAGGTGACATTGCCTTTTTCTAATTACTTTACGTCGCCATGCCTCTTGAATACCACGGTAGAAATGATGATGCATAAGAAAACTCGCGCTCACGCCTTATTCATTCATTGCCGCTATTGATTGAGTGAAATCATTCCCATATAAAGATCATTGAGGCCCAATAAATATTTCTTGAAAACAGCTGACATTTCACTCATCAATGAATTCACATTATTCTGAAATTCTTTTTGGTTTATAAAACGCTTGCAATTACCAACTACTGAACGATGTGACCACAAATTGAATTTTTTATAGCAGCTATATCTTTTTCATGCTCCATAAAAATAGTAACATCATATCCTTATGTGGTCAGATTTAAATTACCTTAAAAAAATTAGAAATATTACAAAGATATCCCGCATTGCTTAGCGATTTATGATAACATGAAGCGAAGGCTGGACGATGTTGGAATTTTTTTGGTGGCCCGGTTACGGGTCGCTATCCACCATTTGGAAAACCCTGATGCGAACAATACTTTGTGAATGCAAGACGAGAGATAGAGAATGACTACTTGGAAAAGTCTAAAATAGAAAAAGGCATCTAAGGTATCCCGGCGGCGTGTTATCTGTGCTTATCTAAGACGACACACCCTATGAGAGAAAGTAACAATCATTCGAGAACCTTTAGATCGTATTTACTGAAAGACTATACGTCTTTTATGTGTACTAAATAAATCGAATTTTATTTTGAAGTAATTTAAGGTTTAAAAAAAATAATTTTTGAAATTGGCTTTGCTAATTCCATTATAACATGGGCTAATATTTTTTTATTCCTGATAAGTTTTCAAAAAAGTAGAATCATTCCAAATAAGCATTAATTAGCATAAAATAAACGTATTTCTGAGCACCAGGCTCCACAAACCCAATTACTATCAAGAAAAGAAAATGTCTTCATCAAATTCCTAATTCGTCTTTTTATTTTCACTAGCAAAACATTTTTAAGTACAAAAATATTAACCGTTTTAACAACAAAATGAATAAAAATAAAGGAATCTGCCATAAAAATAGATTATGAACAAAATAAGAGGAGAGCTAACGATTAATTCTACGTAATGTTTTTTGCAAAGAACAGATTTAGCCACCCAAGGTGCTTTGTTTGTAATTATTATTAAATTGCTCAATTAAATATAAAAACTTAAGTAAACAATGAACTATCGAGAACAGAACAATAGAAAGCTTTTCCGATTTTAAAATTAAAGCAAACGATAAACTATTAAATTGAATATTATTTCAGCTACATATAATTAAAATCGAAGCAAACGATAAAAAATTGAAAAGTGATCTAGTACACCAAAATGCCCCGCCTAAAACTTTAGCCTCTTGGTTGGCTAATAAAAGCAAATGATAAATTATTAAAGTTGACAATAATATTTGTTTCGGGTAGCAAAATAAAAAGAGACGATAAAATACTAAATTAAATACTTCTTAGCTATATAAATATACCTTAAGCAAAATAAATGTAATTATTATAACAATAATGCTTCATAATTTAAATCTTTTGAACCTAACGTTGTGTATCTTTTATTTTATGAACACACAATGTCGCTGACGTCATGCTAAAAAACTAATGTATTAAAGAACATAATAGTCAATGAACAAACACCTTGAAATGAAAACTTTAAACAAAGCAGTATTTTTCAAACACAAAACAGATTTCCCCATTTCTGCTTGTAATGCAAGCGCAATAAAGAATTAATTTATCCATTTCTTATTAATTATATTATTCTTAAAATATTTTCACTGAAAAGTTATGCGAATAACAAATCGAAATTTAATTTAAGAAAATATTCTGTGTATAGAAAGGTGATAAACTGGCGGGGGGGATATTATCACTTATCTGGCAATCTGCATTAGTAAAATATTTTTGTTGATAACCAAAATAATCTTGACTTTAAAACTTTTCAGAAACTTTTAGGAAAATAGGGAACGTCAGAAAATCCTTGTCAGTTATACAGAACAGGGAACGAACATCGCTAGTTTAGTTAAGATATAGTTTTGTGAGGTTCTTTGTTTAACAAGAAAGTTTTCTTTTCGTCAGTTTCAAGCCTTCTTAAACAATGCTTAACTAGTTCAGATTTCATGGATGATTGACAATGATATAATTAGCCTGCTAAAGAGCGTTAATGTATAGTGATATGCAAAAAAAATATAGATATACAAAAAAAAGTGTGTTAGTCGAACGTATAAGACTGCACTACTTTAAATAATTAAATATTCTTTAAAAGTTGCGATCAAAGATATTTTTCAGATATTATATTGTTTATAAGTTTTGCTCTCACTATGATATCAGCAGTTGCCTAGGGCTCGAACTAGAGGCTGGTATTGTTTCTGTCGAGTTGTGGGTTCGAGCACCGATGCCGCTGAAAACCATCCGTGTAGAGCGGATGATTCGCGTATATTTGCGAGACCCTAAGTCCTTCCTTGGCGTTGTGTGGAAATGTGTAGATGGAGGTTCAAGAAATCATGTATCATTTTCGTCACTTGACCGAAGCTCAAAATTACGAAATCCGTCGCCAATTGCTCCCATGTTGCTTCTCAATGCGATGTTAATAAACAATCAAATCAAATAATTTCTACAAGAGAGTAAATTTTGAAAAAAAGACTACTACCCCAATAACATAAAGTGTGGTTCACGTAACTTTTATTTGTTAGAGATTAGCCCCTGTCTGAATATGAGTTTGACATCCCCATTTTAGAGTACTTCATCCACACACGAGTCACACGGTAACGACCAAAATTACGAGGTACCTATTAAAAATTATTAATTTACCCTCTCATCAGAATTAAAATAAAATTAATATCATAATTTAATAATTTTTCATAAATAAAATTAGCTATCTAAAATTAGGATCAAGGCAACAGTAGCCCGGGTATACGACAGAGTGAAGAACTGCCGAAACAAACTTGGAGTATAAGATATGAAAGCACGCATTGCCATTGGATGCTGTAGCCATAAGCTAAGAAGCATATATAGCAATGAGAGCACACGAGTCACAAACAGTCAACGAAATACGAAGGGTTATACAAAAGCTCTCGAAATAACATTCCCATAAGCAAAGCGTACAGTATTCTTATTTCTTCCGCTAGGGGTGTGTCTGACAACTTCTTTCACGATCGTACTCCACGTGGTATGACACGAGATGATTTTTACTTTCTGTAGTAATCTTTTTCGCGAAGTTTGCTTTGCTCTCCCCGTATACGGATAAGGGACAACACGTTGCTGTGTACCTTTATTTTTTACTTCTACCCCGGTAAAGCATTGCAGAAATTGCTGTCATGTTGAAAACAGCTAACAAAGATGATTCTTTGGGAAATACTCTAGCGTATGAGTTATTTTTCCGTTTAATAAATGGCTACTTTACGATTGATAACAAACTTCGATTTGGATGTCTATCAACTATCCGAACGATGTAAATCAAGTATAATTCGAGAACTTGTGCTAGAAGACTGGGGATGGACCTTTGAACTTTTAACGGAGTTAATTGGATTGTCTTGTAGCTATGCTAAGCAAATGTGAACAAAAAAATTGTGAATGAGAAGGGTTTCTGCCAAACTAGCGCTTTGGGTTCTTACTGAAAAACAAAAAAGTCATCTTAGTGCACCAGTGCTTAGCCCAAAACAGCATAACTCCCCAGCGCCCCTTTACTCATCTGACCTTGCTCCATGGGATTTCCCCTTGTTTCTACAGAAGTATAGTGAATAAAATGACTCCATTTTGACGATGCAGAAGCGGCCTGGGAAACTAAAACGAGGAAGGAGCTGTCCTCCATCAATGCTGTTTAGTATCAAAAACGTTTCCAGTGATAGAATCATCGATAGGTTGACTAGTTGTTCGTTATCATCGCGCTAAGAAAAATCACAAGAGTTAATGGAGATGGTTTTCGTTACTTTGAACCTCGATCAAGTGACGAGGACATCTGAGCTGGGATTCTCCCTCTCCAAACTGCTTCACCGTACTAAAGGCGGACTTTGAGCCTCACTATACATTTAACTTATCTTTAGTGTTATCAGAAAGCAAACCCATGACTGTGCAAAAGAATCACATTCAGGGCGAACCACGACCCCAGTGGTCATGGTAACGAGATCAATATCATGACCACTCGGTTACCGCTGCCACGAATCACTGATTGGACACATGTATTAAGTGTAATAAAGAGTATTTGGATGATGATAATCTTTTTTAATGAAAATTGCAATATACAGGGTGTTTTGAAACTCATGATCAAAAGTGGGTGATAGGAAACATCTAAGCAAGCAGGTTTCACCTTACAATGCATAGAAGGAGAGCAAGCGATAAACCGCTAGACGGCGCTAAATTGGCCATCATAAAGTAAGTTTTTTCTTACTCATCGTAATTTTTGCCGTCGACTTTAGAAGGCACAGGCTTGCTCTTATCCTATGCATTGTATGGTGAAAATGCTTGTTTAGATATTTTCCATCACCCCTTAAATTTTTGCTCATGAGTTTCAAAACATCCTACGAGTAATAAGACTAAGGGTAGGCTTCCAGATTTCTTTAGGCTATAGCCTATTCCTGATTCAGTACATTGCCCTGCTTCCTGAAATTCATAGTAGAAATGAAAATGCGTAAGAAAACTTGCGCCTTAAGCTTTATATTATAACGGCGTCGACTGGCGAACCGTTTGCTCTCTGCCAGTGCATTGAATGGTGAAAAGTGCTTGTTTAGATGTTTTTCATCACCTTTTAAACTTTTGCGCATGAGTTGCGAAACACCCTGTATAGCTTTTTAGTAATTTATTCAAGCATTATTATTTTATTGATTATGTATCTATTTATTTATTGATTGATAATTTGAAAACCGTTTGGAATTAAGATTAAAAAATTTTTCAGAAATATATATATTTTCATAACACAACTTTTTTCCTTTTTTAAAAAATAACTATATTTTGCTTGATGATTAATTTTTTTCTACCTCTAAAAGCACAAAATCTAAATTACCATTCTTTAATTCAATTAACTTCATCAAATTAGAAACAAAATCAATTAATTTGAATCTGATCTTAAAAAAAAAAAAAAACCACTAGAATAATTAACTTACACAGAATATTAAACTAAAATAAATAAAGCCTTTTTTTTCCCTTAGAAATTAACTTTTTTGAGAAAAGATTACATAAAAGTAAAAGAAAGCAATTCAATTTTGAAAGTCGTATTCAACACAAAATGAATATTATTGTAAGACGAAAAGAATTTTTTAAAAAAAAACTACAGTAAGAAGAATTTTAAAAAAATAGGGCAGCCCGTTAAAACACGTGTGTCATCATACAACAAGGAAAGAGGAAGGGATTACTTCTCATTTTCTTTTTCAATCAATTATAACTCGCCAGGAACTGATGGCAGGAAAAACAGTTTGGAATTTAAAGATTTAGACAGAAAGCTAATTGGTTCACCAAACTGAAAGTTAAAAAAGTTCGGATTGTTTTCATAGAAAATGAGATTTTCTCAGCATTGCTGTAAGACTGTCATGGACTGCTGTTCAAAAATAATATTCAGCGATATAAAAATGTATCTTTCATAAACATGTAGTACCACTTAATTATGAAACTTACATTCACTTCAGTGGGATTGAAAACATTTAGGTTTAAGATAAATTATTTTTGATTTTGATATACCTGTGTAAAATAATTTTAGGTAAGTATTTCATTAATATGTATCAAAAGCCATTCACAATGCAAAACATAGTTAAATAGTGTTTAAAATTAGATTAACTAATAAGAATAATTAGAAAATAAAATGTTCAATTTTTAAAGATAAATTTTAAATATGCAGATTTGTGTTGTTATCTAATGTATTTATAAATATATTTCAAACATATTTTACATAAATTTGAATATAATATTATTGTAATGCGTTTCGACAAGTAGCAATCAGGTTTCCCTCCCCACTTTACTTCAGGAACATGGCTGTTCATTTTCTGTAATTCAACAACAAAGGTGCATATGAAGTGAGGTTCGGTAAATTGACAAAGATGATATCACAGCTCAGTCTCTAAACATTCAAATAATGTAAATGAGAATACTGAAGTAAAGAAGCCTGTTACTAAATAGATCTTAATACTAATTCCATTCAACAATATTTTCGAGGAATCAAAAATCAAAATTAGAAACTTTGAATCTAATATCTACATAACCACACGTCACAAAATGCTCAAGTTGGGCTTTCGCCAAGCATCTAGACCGTCCCAATAGTCCTCAAGGTCGCATCAGATTCCTTATAGATGAAACTTGGATTAAAATAGCTTTAAAACATTCCGTACCTATGAATTAAGTGGTTGGATTCCCATTGAGTTTTGCAGATTGTTATACAATGGTAGGACTTGGAAGTATTTATTTATTTATTTATTTTTTGTGATCTTGGCTGGAACTGACGTTTATGAGAATGGCTTTTCTGGTTGGTTGACAGGATGAAGAAGGCAATAGATCTATTCTATTGACAGCCCCTAAAGAGTGCTATTGTGCAACCGAGAAAATAGTGTAGCAAAAGTACTTTGAGTTCTATGCGTCTAGAATGAAGAAGTTATCTTCAGGAAAGATTTCTTAAACTTAAGAAATTAAAAATAAGAGAGAGTAAAACAGATTTAACAGGAGAGGTAAAAATTATTTGGGGGAGGGGGGTCTCATAGTACTCAGGAAGGATATTCGTGTTAAATTCCATATAATGTGACCGAATTTACGATTTCTAGTTTCATGAGAGGCAATATAAGCGTTGAATCAAGGGCTGGAGTGCAAAATCAGTGACTCCTCCGCTTCGGTACTTAAGGCTAAGTGTCCCTTCCTATGTCAGCGCGCTCCCTATTATATATATATAACGTAATAGAGTAACTCCAAAGGTTAGTTTAGAGGGAAAACGCTTGACAACCCGTTACAAATCCACCATAAATAATAGTATATCCCATTATTTTAACATAAGTCTATTTGGACCTTCCGCAATTTAAATCTGAATGAGCCTAAAAGTCTACAGTACAGCTAGCGAAAAGTTTAGTAAGTATAATTAGTATTCATTAAATGTGTAATGAACCACAATAATTCATTTGATGAGATCTCAATCTTCATGAAGGACTATGTAGGAAATAAATCATGCATTTGTGTCTAGAATCCATCTCAGGTCAGGAATAATGAGAAGTGCCATATGGAGAATCAAAATCGTTTCAAACGCCGCATCTGACGTATCAACAAAGAAGGTGTGGTATACCCTTCCCCAATGACATCCTTTTCTCGAGACACAATAGCTGACTATAGGGGTCTTTTGCCTCTTCAAATTGAGATTTGAAGCATCCTTTAGACAGCTCTCATGTTGTTTTTGTTCAAAGTTCAAAAACAAACAAAACACGAAATGTGACAAAGGTTATTTTCATATTGCTTCATAAGCACTTGGTTGGTACTTATAGAAAATGTTTTAAACGTTCTAAAGTCTATGTTAAGCTTCACTAAATACAGAATTTAAGATTCAGTCGCGAATATTACGGCGTTTAAAAATCAACAGATTTTCCAAAAGAAATTCCGCATTTCTCTTTTATTTCCTTTTTTTAATTATGTAATTCGAAAATGTTGGAACATTAGAATGTGTGTACAAAGGCTTGTCATACATTAGGTTATTTTTATTCAAGAGAGAATCAACTAACCTTTCCTTGCCGTTTGTATTAATAAATCAAAATTTATTTCTTTTACAAAGAGAGAATTAAGCCGTGACAGTTCATGATGGATGTCTTCATTACCCACAACTCAGACGAAACAAGAGTTCATTTTGATCTCTATGTTGACACTAATGGATTCTTACATGAAATTCTTTTCGTTGAGTAATATATGGTCTGCAGAAATGTAATCTGACACATACAACAATTGGATCTCGGGAACGCTAAAATAGGGGTGATGCAGATTAATTTAGAGGGGACATAAATTAGTTTCGTGTTAAATAAACCTATAATAATGGTTAGATTAAAATATACTTATGTAGATAGAATTAAACGTGATTTCGTTAAATTTCTATTGAAGGGTTAGTATCGTATCAATTCCTAGATAATTAAATATAATTTTCGTGTGGTTTATTTTAGCAATGATGCTAACTTAACTTCCATTTTCGTCTCTTTCAAAAGAACGTTGATTTTATTTATGATGTAATTTGTTTTGATCTGGTGAGAATAATGTTATCCTTCAGAATTCCTATGTACCTTTTAAAATCTAGACTTTTTTTTATTTATTTGGAAGCGATAAAGTACATTAAAAGAGTATATAATAGATTATCTGTAATGTTGTGTTTTATAAGATGATTTTAGCAAAGGTTTTATTTTAAAATTTTCAGAGAGAAAAAAGACAAAATCAACATAAAAATAAAACCAACAAAAAATGAAATCATTAGAAAATCCATGGTTTTTTTTTTACTCTTTAAGTGTGTTTTATTGCATTAAAAATAAATTCAATTAATCTTGATTGCAGAACATCATTAGAAATTTTATAGGATTAATATAGCCCTCGTGAATTTAAAACAGTTTGCAAATGAGAACGCTAAATAAAATAATCTGTAAGAATTATTTTAATTTTTTTACAAAAAAAATTATCTTCAAAAATACATCTTTTAACACGAGTTATCTTCCATCCTTTAGTACTCATTTTTTTCTACCTGTCTTCTCTTTCGCATTTTGAGTTGTCTGTTGCTAATGGACGCGAAATTCCTATTCTTAGATTATGTTGTGCAAATCTCAAAAATGCAAAATTGTAAGAAGAGGTATCAAATTCTTGTTTAGGTTACGCCATTTTGATTTCATGACTTGTATTCTAACTGGGAAACAGGAATATAGTTCAGTTGCATAAATTATTACTCTTTTTTTGTTGATTTGAAATGTCATTTTAGAACAACACGAAGAGGATTGACGATGGACCTCATAATCTTCAATCACGATCAAATAACAAGAATTACACTTGAGTTTATGGCTCACTCTTCTGACTTCCATATAACGTTCCACACCATTGTGAATTCGAAATTACAAAAATCGTTATCTTAAGAACATAGGGCTTCCACGATCCATGTTAATATTTGTAAACATTTTAAATCTAAACTTTTTTTAGACTTCTTCTGTCTAGTAACAGTTGAAAAAATTCAAATGAACTAACCGACGCGATTTTCGTAATTATATTCTAACTAATGTTGTGCAGTAGGCTTAATCGTGCTTAAACCCTTCAACTACCGCTATGGGAACTTTTAAATGAATATTTTTGGTACTTGTCCGTTATAGCGGCGCCCTTCAAATTACGATTACGCCAAGTCGTCGCCAAACACGTGAAGCCTATCTTTTTATTCAACCTACTTGGCGATATTTCTCGGTCGCCACTATAATTTTTTTAAATTGAAATTTCCAACAAATAAATTGATCATGGCTTATGTAGATTAGATTAGAATTTTTTACGTGTTTTGGATAAAATTGAGCAAATGTATGTATAAGCAGCGAAGAATTTATTATTGAAGTTTGTAGTCTGGAGTAAGTGATAAAGATAGTAAGTAAAGTTATAAAGTGAAGCATCTGTGTCAGATTGGTGTTGAGTAAGGAGCTACAAAGAACTCTCGAACTCTTATCTTCAATTCTTCAGCACTGGAACCTAAATGGGTCGGTAAAATGATAATTCTTTTCAAAAATTAAACTTTAAATCAGATGCTGCAGGAATTAATTAACCACAAAGGAACTAGTTTAGAAATTATCAAGAATACGTAGATCTAAATTTAAGAACTTCATTATCACTTATGTATGACATTCTTTTCTTTTGACTGTGTAATTTTGTGATTCTTTAAATAAACTTAGTATTGACAGGAAATAGAAATAATAATGGGGTGCAATAATGTGTAGGATTATGAATTATTAGCCAGACATAGGGATATTGTTTTAGTCAACGAAAAAAGAGACAACCAAGCAGTTTTCAAAATTTTATTGTAAAGGATTTTGCGTATATGAACTATGATGCCTGCTTTCACCAACATGTGAATAATGTAACATGTAGTATGTAATGTAGTAAAACATGTGATAAATTACTAATTCTTTTTACTAGATTTAAATAAAATATATATGTTCAAAAATTATTTTTCGATAGCAGTAATAACAATTAGCTTAAAATATATTCAAAGTAATAATTTATCGTTTACTTTAATTTTATTGAATGAAAAGAATATTATTGTCCACTCCACCATCTTATCATTTGCTTTAATTCTAATATTTAAATGAATAATTATATATATTTCATTAATATATAAAATCCATTACCACTTTAACAAGCGAATTTTGTTTTTCGCAACGTATTGCATAGAACAATTTTGAAACCATTATTATTTATGGATATCTGGTTTTATTAATAATTTAAGAATTTTACCTTTTCAAATTATCTTCCAAGTACTGTATAATCAAGAGGGATAAACCGTTATTATTAATTAACACACCTGATTTATCCCTCAACTCTCAGAAGTGTTATTAAATTACAAATAAAAATAAATGCTTGAGCACTATTTTTTACCAGTGTAATGAAATATTACATCACAAGAAGAAAAAAAATGTTTAGGATTTTGGCCAATCTCCAAATATCCTCGATAGTTAAGAAAGAATAAAGCAATGGATTTATATAACAATGAAAGAATACTGACAGTGCGAAAGTTTTCCTTCTTTACCAAACATTTATTTTTCTATTTTTATACAATAGAATAAGATGCTTTTCTGGTATTTACTTTCTTCTGTTTACTTAAATAGCTTTTCTTTTCTTGTGTGCGTGTGTATGTTCTTGTTTATGCTTATTAATATTTGAAGAAGGTGAGATATAGGGAAAGCTAAGAAATTTTTGATTAGCATTAGATATGAACAAACAAAAATCAAAATCAAAGTACTGTATTCTGGCATTAATTACTCAATATTATGTCTTTGCTGATTCCAAAACCAAAAGAAAAATATATACAGTTCATGATTTTATTTTTCAATCGTTCAATATGACCTATTTTTCAATCGCACAAGATATGGATCAAATCATGTAATACTGTTACCCAAACAACCAATCAATCAAAATGTCACTTCTAATGTCGATCAAAACTTTTTCACTGATTCAGTTTAGTGTGATATTTTATCAGATAATGTTCGAATTTTTTTTTCTTCGTGTTATAGTCAACAGTTTGATTTACTTAAGGCATCCTTCTACCGGCAGTTTATATTTCGTGAACATAATGTTAATATAATGGAATTTCTACTACTGTCCTCAAATATTTACTATTTTTGTCAATTTGAATGAAACAACGGACACGCGAAAGAGCAAAAAATAATAATGGTTTCTAGGAAACTACTTTTTTTACTCTCCGATTCTTAAAAATATTTTTACTTCTATTTTAATTATTCTTTTTTGCGTTTTTCTGTCGGTAAAAAAATATTCTAAAATACTTATATAAATTGAAGGAAAAATGCAATTCTGACGAGAACTTTATCCATGTTTTGCTTTTTCGGATGCACTTTTTTGCTTTAAAATAGATAAAATATTTAAGTTTTGAAGATGAAAGTAGAAATCCCATTGGATTAACAATATGTTCTCAAAATCAAGTCCTCCCGTGAGGTTAGGGTAGAAGTTTGGAGAGGGAAATGCCAGTTCAGATGCAGTCCCCTCAATTGACTAAGGTTCAAAATTCTGAGGTCCGTTGCCAACCCCCCTCGTGTTACTGCGTTACTTACAGTGCAAAGTTAATAAAACCAGTCACACAAACAAAATAGAGGGTAAAAAAATGTCTTAAGCCCTGAAGCATTCAAAATCGAACTTCTAAGAATATGTTCAAAAAACTATGGAAGCAAAACGCTATCATTAAGTTTCTTGATGGAATTTTATGTTTCTATTTTTTTACCAAAAAAAGAAAGTGCAGTTTATAATAGAAACTTCACCATTCTATTGAGGTTTGTTCTTATTTTTGATTTTATGTAATGTTAGGGTTTTTATTCAGTTGTATCGAATATAATTCTTCCAATCCATATTTATTTGCCGAAATCATTTGTGCAAATAAACAAAAAACTGAAGTGAACTGTATTTTCTATTTTAGTTGTAGTGACTTTTTAGTATATTTAGAAGAAAGACGTTTAGAATTGTGCGTCTTTCTACAGAGAAATGTATCTCTTCTACAATGTATATTTGCGCAGATTTAACATGAAAAAATATCGACTTAAAAATAAGATAATATATAGCTTCACAAATTTCAGTTGCAACTTGTACATTTGGCCTCTTTTTGTTATTTTGTTCACCACACTTTCATGCTTAGTTTCGTATTACTTTTTAGTTTGAGAACAATTCCTACTATTTAATGTATAAAATACGTATATTGTACTAATAAAAATTATGTAAAATATAATGTAATCGTACAACTTTTATATTATTTTTATATTCCATTTATTTACTTTTACATTACAAAATGAAAAATATTTAAAAATTTCGTTTAATATCATCCTTTAATCAAATGATTTATATCATTTTACTTTTGTACTCAGGTTTTTGTATTATTTTTAAACAAATTTGACAGACCGTTAAAAAAGTACTTGTTTTCAAAAATAGATGGCGTTGATAAAGTAAGTTGGTGTTACCATTGTGTGTTGTCATTTGTTAAACGACGCCTAATTATATTCAACACTGATTCATAGCTTAGTTTTGATTTTATAGGCATTTGCTATTAAATCAAAATTTAAAGGCTAATAATCATCGCCATTTTTCGTCGAGTTGTTTCAGTCGACAACATCCGGATTCATCATAAAATAATGGAAAACAAGAAAAAATGTGAACAACAAATTGTTTCAGCTGAATTTTCTGTGAGGACGACAAAGACTGTCTCATCGGCCGGAAAATTTGTGATGACACGTTTTTGAAGACGAAGGTCATGATAAATGAATTCTTAGAAAAAGAAAAAACAATCGCAAGGCAATTCGCAAGACGACAAAGACGGTCTCATCGACCGGAAAATTTGTGATGACACGTTTTTGAAGACGAAGGTCATGATAAATGAAAAGTTTGTGTTGACGCATTTTTGAAGGCGAAGGTCATGATAAGTGAATTCTTAGAAAAAGAAAAAATCAATCGCAAGGCAATATTGCAGTTTTTCCTGTCATATTTCCCGTTCCTAATACGAGCACTAAATGAACCGCAATGCCCTTTCATAATTTTTTTTATGTATTGAGTGTTTTTGAGTCGCACTGAGAAGCAATTCGAGGTCTGTTAATAACGAACCTTGAAATTTTGCTGTAACTTTCCACTCCAAACTTCAACACCACTCTAACGGGTGAGCTTTGACTAGATTTATTGTGCATCAAGCCTGCTACACGGCAAATCTTCATTGGCATCAGGGTTCGCACTCACAATTCGACGAAAACAACGCCGGTTGCGAGACCACGACCGTGACCGTAAGGTACATGCTGCTAATGAAATGTTCATCAACTATTGAAAGTAACCCTATTTTCAATATATTTTGTAAAAAGTTCGGATAAGTAAGTGTTTAATTTTGAATTACACGCGTCAATTCCATAAATTTAAAGAGAAAGTAACAAATAAAATAAATATTCAATATAAAATGGCTGAAGGAGTAAATTGCATAATGAACAATACGAATCAAAATGATTTTTACAGGAAGATTTCTCTACCAAATGTATCGCAATTAATAAGAAACATTTTTTTTTTTTTTTTTGCATTTATCGCTAATGACAAAATTAGTTTTAATTTCAGAAACATTAATGTAATCCCGTAATTTTTGAGCCTAACAAATTTCTAAAGCATTTGTCTCAGTGATGAATAAAATAATAAGAACGTTTTCGAAAGAGAATGACACATGATATTCTAGCAAGAAGACATGAAAAACTCAAAAAGGAATTTCATAGTACTCACTAATACCATACACTTCCCTTCCTTGTGGCCGCGACAGCCTAGTGGTCATGTTCACGGACTCGCTGCTGGCTGTTTTCGTTGAGTCGTGGACCTTGATACCACTAAAGACTAGCCAGTGCCGATGCACGTTGAAACTGTGAAGGCTCAAATTCTCTCTCCCCCCCCTGTGGGCGTGGTGTGGAAATTTGGAGATGGAGATAACAGCTCAGATGTCGTTTTATCACTTAACTGAGGTTCAAAATTAGAAAGTCCGTCGCCAATAGCCCTCGCGTTGCTTATAGTTGGACGTAAATAAAACTAATCCATTTTTTGTTCTTTTTTTTTCCCATTTGCACTGTGAATGTTTTCATAAATATACTATCGTATGCTTTGAAATATTCTCATTTTTTACGTATAATTATCTGTAAATTCATCTCGACATACAATTTATATTTAGGGATTTTTAAGTCTGTAATATGCATTGTAATATAAGAATAGAGTTAAGAAGTTGCGGAAGATAGGTTTTGGGGATACTTAACCCTTTCGGTCTTGATATTCACTTTCTGGCAGGAAAATATTATTGTGACACCGAACTTTGGAATCCATACCTGTCCAGGAGTAGTTATGAATCATGAGGAATGCTTTTTCGGTAAGTGAGTGGTAAGGAATTTTTTTTTCGTAGAATATTTTATATTACATAATTATTTTCATGCCATTTAGTTGCAAACAAAACTAAACTACATGTCATCATTTTTCTTTGTATATCTAAAGAGTTTTCAAGCCTCATACAATACTTTTTTTTCTCTATAAATGAAAAAAATATTACTCGTAACTCGTTAAGAATTCATTTCTTTACTTCATAGCTATATCTTGAAAAATTCAATAGAACCTGAAGCATGATATGAAAATAGTTTATAAGTTAGTGTTTTTTTTTTATTAAGAAAACCGATTTTATATGTTTTAATGTTATTAGTCTCATCGTATTAACCCAAAACATTTGAGAGGCTCCACTGCAGGAACTTGAATTAATGCTGAAGGAAATCAAATAGCTTCACTTTGATAACATGTTTGTAGTTTTTATAGATACCTATATATTTAAGTTTACCCCCTGGCGAAATAACGCCAATTATGATTTAAAACTGTCGCAAAGCAGCCTTTCGGCGGTTAGAGATTTGTGCAATAAATGAATATATTCTATTCGAAGAAGTATGAACAGAAAAACACATCTTGATCAAATCACATTTGTAAAGTGATTGGTTATTCAATTGAGAGGAAATTTCCGAATAAAAAGGAAACCGCAGGGTCAACGTAGTACGTTTGACGTAGATAACTTGACGGAACATTTCACACTATAAGTTTCGGAAATAAAAAATAACTGTCGAGTGTGTTCTAATAGAAAAATCGTTGCAAGATGCAAAGAAATATCAAAGTATTATTCAACATGTCATAGGAACACTTATCTATACCTAGGGGACTTTTTAAAAAATTTCACTCTGTAAAAGATTATAAAATTTAATTCAGTAATAACGGATTATAACATCAATTTTCATACATCATTTTATAACTTTCATTCCTTTAATACAGTTGTAAACATATATTTTTGTCAGCCACCCAAAGGACTATTGTTTTCTAAGCCCTATAAATGTCGCACCTGACCACTTTTCAAAAATTTATCTTGTTTTTTCGTATATTTTTTATGTCTGCTTTCACCACTAATGAACACAATTTTCAAAAATATGTCGTAATAAATTTCCTCCAATTTTTTTATTGGATTGAGTTGAACCAAATATAAAAATTAAGTATTTTATTTACTTATCGATTTAAGTATTATCTTAAATCATATGTAAACTGCAATCAAGACACGACTGAAAATAAATAACAATATTCAGAATTTTAAGTTGTGAGGCAGCATTTTTTCCCCTCAAAAATTTCAAACTGCGTCTTACAGTTTGGTTTCCTTCTTAGAATGTTTTGGAGTAAAATGATTTTACTATTGATTTACTGTAATTAGCCATCCAAGGGGCTATTATTTTAGTTGGATCACTTTTGGCGTACCTGATCATTTTGAAATTTTTTTTATCGGTTAATTATTTTTAATTATTTTAGGTTATATGAAATTCAATTTAATAATTTACTGTTTCCTTTAATTTTAATTACATTTAGCTTAAATATGTTAAATATAATAATTTAGCGTTTGCTTTAATTTTAATTACATGTAGCTGATATAATATTCAATTTAATAATTTATTGTTTGTTTTAATTTTAATATCGGAAAAGTTTACTATTGTCCCTTTCTCGATATTTCGTCGTTTGCTTTAATTCTTATATTTAATTGAGTAATTTAATAATAATTATAAAAAGGCGCACATTAAGGGGCTATATCTGTTCTTTGTAAAACTTTGCATGAACTTTTTTAATTGTTTTTAGTTTTATTATTATGCATGTATTATAACGATTTAACTACGCCTTGTTAGTATATATTATAATAATCAATTTCGAACATTAGAAATTAATAAAAAAAAATGTCTGCTCATTAAGGTCTTACGAATGAGATTCATAGTTACGTATGTTTAAAACTTTTGTGGCAACCATAAGCATAGATTAGAAGCAAAATGTAAGTTGACTGCTTCAATTATTTAAATCGGAGTAATTTAAAACACGTATTGAGGAGTCGATTGACAAACTAGAAAGACAAGCACGATGAAGCAATTTACATTATACATGAAACTTCATGTCAATCTGAGAGTGGTGCGTTACACAGAACTTAATTTAATCCAAGAGGGAAAATGTCAAATCATCAATTGTGTAATCTGTAAATTTAAGAGATTTTTATCGATGAGTTAATGTTAGTGGTAAACGAGCCCATTTAAGGTAGATGCCAACAAAGCTTTTCACTTTGATATTGTTTTGAGATATATATATGTATTAAGTAACATCAGTATTCTGTCACATAATTATATGATGTAAACTATTAATTGCTGTAATCTAACAATAGGGGGTTCTTTTGTATGTCCTGGAATGCTAGGGCGTGGTTGTTGCTTCCCACCCTAGACGGTCGAAAAGTTTGTGCCTTGCTTACAGCAAAAAGATCTGCAAAAATTTAGCGACTAGGGAAATTTCAATAAATTACATTTATTTAGTTTCTTCAGATTTAAAATAGGAGTAGTTGAAATAAAGATTTATTGTATATGTTGATCAAAAATTTATTTTCAAATTTTAAATATAGTGTGCTTATTGTCTATAAAAACATTAAGTACACAGGCGGAAAATAAAATACCTACGCCATGACGAATGTGTTCTTGATTAACGAAATTTGAAAGGAATGTTTTCACATCTGTAAGATAATATCGATTCAAATTTAACGCAATACGAATGAGAGTGGCATTAATATGACCTTTACGAGCATACAAATCACATTTGCTTTACATTCGTGAGCGTTGTTTTTCTTCCAGAGCGGACATTGTGAGCTAGATTTGAATCAAGAATACTTGTAACGAAAGGAAGAAACATGCAACAGTAGCTTATTGAGTTAAAAAGAGGTAGTGTATTAAGACTAGGAGAAAGCGATGATTCCAATGAGCCTTAGTCAGCCTTATCAACAGTTCTTACTCAGTTGTCTTATCTCAAGATACTCATATTCCCCGCATGTCTGTTACGCATCGTACCGAATCTGCAGCAGAAATTCGAGTTTTTATTGTTATCAACAGTTCTCACACAGTTGTCTTATCTCAAGTAGACTGGGGGCCAGCCACTACAGGAAGAAAAGATACTTGTATTCTCCACATGGCTGTTACGCATCGTACTGAATCTGCAGCAGAAATTCGAGTTTTTATTGTTATTAGAGTGGCACAGCGAATTGTAACAAATCGATTGCTTGAGGGACAGCACCATGCCAGGAGTGCTGTAGCGTTCGTAGCACGAATTTCAAATCACTCCCATCTACAGTTTCATGGATATCGAACTAAATATCCTTTGAGAGCGGGATAGAGATCTGTTTCGTTCTTAGATTTGAGACAGTTCTGTTATTAGTGGCAGATATGATCGCATGCTGGATAGAAGAAAGCCAGCCTGTTACTTGGGGCCATGCTGTCTGCAGCATACAAACACTGTGCAAGAGTAATGTGAACAAACTCGAGGCGACAACAGAGATTACTAACGTATTACCATTTCTCCTTTGAATTGGCTGTTCTAGGGCAAAGACTTTGAGACTTTGAAAGAGACTTTCAAACTTTATTCACAAAAATGTGATACATAGTCAAATGTTTAAATTTTACTCCTTTAAAATTATTTCTTCATAATTTTGGTACATCATTTTTCACCAGTATATATAAATTTTGTAACTATGATTTTCTTTCAATTTAAACTTGACAATTATACAGAGGATAACCTTAAAATTCAAACCAAAAGAATTACATAAATACAGTTTATATGATGTAAAAATTATGTTAATAGTTAAATATGATTTAAATCACGTTTTTCTAGGGATTTATAATTTTATCCTAATATGGATTGGAACTTTAGGTAAAAATTATTTAAAGAGGGTGAAAGCTTTTAGGATTAAATATAACATCAAAAGTTAAATATTCTTCTCGTTCAATTTTTAAAATGAAATTTATATCATACAGCAATCGGTTTCAGTATAACGAATAAGCTTTTATGGGTTTTTACCATCATCATCATACAGTAAGAATAAAAATCCTTTTTGTTAAGTAATTGAAAGCCATTATAACAAAATTTAAGCACATTTTCTTCTAGCAGTTTCTAAAATATTCATGAGCCATTGCTTCAATTTGACTTTACAATGGAATGCATCAAAAGCTCAAACAATTTCTTCTTTTCGCTTGTTGATAGTAATGCTGGTTGAAAAAGTTCTTTCATCAAAGAAACTAGTCACTTAATTTTTATTTTCTTTTTTATTTCTTCGTTTTGAAAAAAGAAGTTGTGATGCTGATTGCAATTCTTCAAACTGTTCAATGTATTTATCATTCAGATATTGGAAGAGAGAAAATTAAATTCTCTATACTTCCTTCCTAAATATTTTGACATAATTTTTTTAAAGCAGGGAAACTACTTTTGAATGTTGATTCATTTTTAAACTACACAACGCACGTTAATACTTGTTGACATGCGAGGACGGATCAAACATGTACGAGCCTTTTTCAAATCTATATGAATTACTACTTACAAAAATAACGTCAATATTATTTTTCTACATTTCCTAGTTGTTGTTTTTTCAATTCTGCATGTCTTTCCCTACTTTTTGGGGTTTTTTTTTATTATTTTATGATACAAAGAAGTCAATGAATACTGAGTTAGTAGCGCACAAATTCAACTTCTTTGTTTGATGAAAACTTTTGTTTCTTTATGATTCTTCTATTAGGGATTCAAACAAATGATCATGTGAAATGACTACAGGAAATCCAGACTATACAGAGAATGTTCCAGTGTTACCAGTGAAGTTTCTTTAATTTTTTATGTGATACTCCATGTGTGAAACCTCGCAGTCTTGGAGAAGGAGAATATTGCATTCAATACCTAAACTTTCTTAGGAGACGATTATGAGCCAAATTTTCCACTTTTTGAAGATCATTTTTGAAGCACCTTGAGCCATTTGCATACTTGTGACTTCAATTCGGGGTTATTGCCAAACTGGGCATTCGGTCTGAGTCAGATTTCAACATATATGACTCTTTAATTCGATAAGATTTTAAATATCATTCACAGGAAAAGGGCAGTAGGTACTTTGTGCTTGTTAAATAAATATACGAAGATATTAAAAAAATGAATATGCGAAGAATAAAACGATACTAAACGATTGTTTAAGCTATAAATATCATATCAAGGTTCTTATGGCAAAATATATTTTGTCATTTTTTCAAATGTTTAAATCACATTAACATCTAGTTTTGCGCAGCATAGTCACATCAAGCCTTTGCTCAGTTAAATCTCTCTCACACATGGCAAAATATAAAAAAAATAGTCGGATGTTATTAAAAAATGTCACTATATATTTTATTCGACTTCTTTTAATGTTATTTCAACAACGTGTGAACAAAATATTCGAATAAAAAAAATAAGGAATAAACATATACCAGACTGATGAGGAAATGTAAATTATGATGAGGAAATGTAAATTACGGTAAACGCAATAAGAGTTATAACACATATTCTATAAGAGAGGTGTTTTGTTCGGCTCTTTCGATAAATTAAATTTCATATTTTTAGGAAATACATCCAACACAGTTGTTTCTCATTTTTCATTAATGCTTTCGGAAATCCGATATTGAGTAATTTATTTTCAGTAATGTAGTTAAGGAGAAAAAATATGTTTTTTTATAAGAATTATTAAAAAAAACCATTACTGTACTCGAGGCATGGCTATTAAATTACGGGACTGACGTTGCTACAGAAGAAATGCACATGCACCAAATACCAGCGACTAACAGCTGTTTAGGGTGAAGCCTCCTCTTTTGAATCCCGTGCCTTTCGCTTCTGTAATCAGATACGTATAACCGTAACCTTCAATCGCATTAGAGGTTTGCTTTTTTTTTTTTTTTTTTTTTTTGTTTCGCTGAAAAAAATAATAAGTGACAACGAATTGTTGTGAAATTTTACACGAAACTTGGAAAATCGCTACTGAAACTTATAATTTGCTGATAGAAGTGTATGGAAATGAATATTTATTTCATGTTCTAATTTTTAAGTGGTTTAAGCGTTTTCAAGGTAGCCGAAAAGACATTAAAGAGGATTCAAGTCCGGGTTGCCCACCCACTTCAAAAACGAATAACAATATTGAAAAAAATCGGCAATCTGGTTCAATTTGACCATCGGTTAATATTCGTGCGATTTCTTAGACTGTAGGAATTGACAAAAAATCCATAAAGCAATTTTTTTTTCTAACGAGACAATGTCCCGGATTATTTTACTGTTTTTCAAGAGGTTTCTAAATCAAATACAGCATCCCGGTATTAGATTATCCACCTTTTTCCGCCTGATCTTGATCTATGTGATTTCTATCTGTTTCCCAAGATGAAATCTGCATTAAATGGAACACAAATTGAGTCCATTGAAGCTGTGAAAGAGAAACGGCATGCGTCCTGAAGGAGCTGACAGAAGACTTCCAGCACTGTTTCGAAAAATAGAAGATTCGTACGGCGCTTTGTAAGGATAGATGAGAAATGTATATTGAAGGTGATAAAAAAGTAAATATGTAAAGAAATCAAAGTAAAATGTTTTACGGAGTCAGACTCGTTACTTAATGGCTACACCTTGTTTCTAAGATAAACAGATCAAACCCAAAAAATTACCGCACTGATATTCCATCTGAAATGAGAAAACCTGTATTCCCTTTTAATTCCAATCTATTACATATTCTACGTCTCTGTATATATATATACTTCTAAATCAAGCCAACTTTAGACTTTTAATTTAGGAATCAGTGTGGGAGTTTGGAACGTAATTAGATATTTATAACAAGGCAGTCCATCCAATCGTTAATAAAAATTAATGTAATAATTATAAAAAAATAAGCGCTCGAGTTATAAACATAAGACTTACTTCCATGTATTAATTAATCTAGCAAAATTTTGTAAATTCACGTAGTTTAACAATATGCAATGAAAAATTACATAAACTAGCGTTAATATTGAACTAGTGGGAAAAGATTATTTGATATTTCATGATCAAGACAATTTCTTAAATTTAAGTAAATTTATATATAATTATTCATATATGAATTTTTCTGAAATTTTCTTAAAAAAATAATATTGTACTCGTATTGTTATCGGAATTCAAAGTGTATGCAAAATTTCAACTTGAGCAAATGATAGGATTAAAATTCGAGTACCAAATGCAACACCCCCCTGAGCCCGCAACTACTTTACAATACCATACTACAGTAATCGTACAGACATTTGAGTTGTATGTGTATGCAAATTTTCAGTTCGATCAAATAATAGAAAGTGGGTTAAAGAACAAAGTACAAGATCCCGGCCTTCTGAACTTCCTCTAATTCGCAGCTGGCTTTATTTCCGTCCAATCGTGGGTTCAAGGCCTGGTGCCACTAAATACCCGTCGGATGGTGGGACTGATGCACGTTAAATTTGTTGAGGCTCCAAGTCTTCCAGGGTTGTGGATGGAAGTTTAGAGAAAAAAGTGCCACCTCAGGTGACGTCTTCGTCTTTTAACCGAAATTAATTATGACGAAGCCGGTCGCCAGTAGTTCTCATTTTGTTTCTGAGTACAACGTAATAAATCATCAATTAATCAAGTATCCGCATTTTTGAATCAAATCATAATCTTTAACTACTAATGTGTTATTTCGATTATTCTGAATATGAAAGTTAAGTTCTAGTAACGCAAATTAAAAGTTTATAATTTCTGCGAATTGACGTGAAAAAAATTGCGTAAATGGTTACTATTCATCAGTTTCAGAGGACATTTATTTCTAGAGTTTGGTCTCCATGTGCAGTGCAGTCGATGTTGAAAGCTGTTTCTAGCAACCAATGTATCTATACTTTAGAAGGAACAGTTAGTACAGTAAAATGGATTTAAAAAAGGAATAAAATTTTGCTCATTAAATGTGTTTTTCCAGAAAGTCATTCTATAATTTTTATTGCGTAATTGGTATAATTTAGAGTTTTCAATAGAAAATATTTAAACGAATGACTATCTTCATTCTAAAGGATTTTGAAGGTAAAAATACCACTTATGTCATTGTTCTTTTTTATAAAAAATAAAATAGAGCTGCAAAAAAATTCAACATTTTCCTTTTCTTTTTTATTATCCAACTTAAATTTCAGTTGCTCAACTTATCCCTAGTTCTCACATGTTTTAGCTTCAACTAATCTTTTGGTGCTACTTATGACTTTATTTCATTTGAGAACCTCGCTTTGTGATTAAATCTTATGTAAATTAAAACTGCAATATATATAGAACTGTAGTGAATAGAAAATGATCAGATAGAGAGAGATTGGATGAGTTTAAAACGTTTCGAGGATTTCTTAAGCTAAGATGCATTATTTGGATACCACATTGGTACCAGAAAAATAAACGATCATTGGATGGCTGAGATTGGACTTGAATACAATGAATAAGTTGGTTCGCAACTCGGAAACACTTTCGTGGTTACAGAAAGATCCGCTAATCCGACCTTGGATGGACCAATTCGTCTCTTAATACCATCATACTCTTATTACGTTGATTGATTAAATATCCGGAAACATCACGTCTCTCCATCCATGTCGATAACTCATTGTCGGCGACGTGAGTCAGATTGGTGACGAATTAGCGGAGCTCTTCCTTATTAAGATAAGAAGAATTTTCTGTTAATCTGTGGTTGAGGGCGTGAGAAAATTTCCTCTATTCTTTCGTAATACACAAACATGTATTTTTAATTATTCTTAGATTAGAATAAAAATAGTTTAAAGATTTCACTGTTTGACTGTTTTTTGACCGATTACTTGGTGAATTTCAATGAAACAGATCTTTAGCAGTGAAGGTGGGATGTCAAACGTTTTGTTTTGGAATTAATCATAAGTGGAAATTTTATTATTGTGTGAAACATTATTTAAAAAATTAAATTCTGAATGCAATTCAAATAAATATTGAAAAGTGGATGAATAATTTTAATAAATTTAAACAAATGCAATTAGAATTTCTTTTAAAGAAATACCTTGTGATTATATACACTGCTGGCCATTAAAATTGCAACACCATTAAGGAAAGGAAATACAAAAAAAAAGATATTTATTGCACTTAAACACCATGGCACGAAGACAAAATGATTAAATTTACAAGAAGTTTGGGGTTTTCAGGGATGCGAAATTATTAGAAACAGCTGCCACCCCTGGCAGCTAAAACGGCCCTTACCCGGTTAGGCATGGAGTCGAACGGGGCTTGGATGACAGAAACGGGCAATTAAATCCATGCTGCTTCAAGTCTATGCCACACTTTATCATCCTTTTTTTGCTGGAGATGGACGGCGAGTCAGTCTCTGAGCAATCCATGATCGGATATTTTCAATGGGTTACAAATATGGTGACCATGAAGGTCTAGTCAACAATCGAATATCCTGTGCATTGGGAAAAGTCAGAACACGACGTGCAGTATATGGTCTTGCATTATCTTGTTGAAAGATGGCATTTGGTAAGCCTCGAAGATAAAGCACAAGCACCTGGCGTAAGATGTCAAAAATGTACCAATTTACATTCAAATTAACGTCGATCTGAATTAGCGATGTGCGTGTCATGCACCCAATGGCTACTCAAACCATCACACCAGGTGCAGGGCCTCTTTGCCGACATGGAATGCAAGGAGACGACGAGCGGTCTCCTCGGAGCCTCCAGACACCTATAAGGCCATCAAAATACTGCACGGAGAACCGGGACTCGTCTGAAAAGAAGACATTGTGCCACTCCTGTATCCAGCTTTGTCGTTTGGTTCAAAGATCACCGTCTCTCTTAATGTGCCTTGTCAAGGAAAACCGAAGTAATGTTCGTCGTGCTGACAGTCCACGCTTCTGAAAACGTCGCACCGTACGAGTGAATACTAGGCGCACAGAAAGGCCGCCATTTCTTGACTGATGGTCCGTAAAGCGGTTCAACGGTTTTGCAGATTTGACCTCACAATATGTCTGTCTTCTCGGGCGTTAATCATGAGAGGACGTGGAAATCCTGCATGCCTTTCAGTATGACCCTCAGCAACCATTGATCCCATATTTCTACGACAGTGGTTGGATTTCGACCAGTGATACGGGTGATATTAAGGAATGATAATCTATACTCTAGATAGGCAGCTATCCTGCTTCTATCGAATTCCGACAATTGCTGGTAAACATTTCTCTTTATTCGACGTATAATACGATATTCTGAGCAAACTCTGACCTCACAAAAAGCTTTCCGAATGGGAAATCCACTACACAACTTATCTTTTATGCAGTGCTTCAGATGTTGTTTCTCTCTCCTGCGTCAACTAAAACCGTTAAAATACTAATCATTTGCATATCCTAACATTTTCTTCCTTTCATGAGATTTTGACGTTCATCAGATCAATCCTTCCTGGTGTAGCAATTGTAATAGCCTGCATTTGAAGATCATTTTGAATTTTTAAAAAAATTATAGAATTAAATTCACACACACCTTAAAATCCTATATATCTTTAAAAAATTATCTACTTTTATAACACAATAGATTCAACACAAGCAATACATAGGAAAAACCGACAATGCTCTTTACTGATTTATTATAATAAAAACTGTAACAATTTAAGTTCTAGAAAAAAAACATTTTATTTTAGTTTGTTTTTTAATATTATCCAATCATATCATTTCTACTTAGTATCATCTCAGTATGAGTATTTATGTATTATTCTTATCCAGAACAATTGATTGCATCATTTTTAGAAGATGTTTTTGGAAGTATTGTTTCTTAACATTATCGTGAAATTCTTGAGTAAACGAGAATTGCAGAAGTTTCACTCAAAAAAAGAAATAACCTATTATTAGAAATCAATTAACTAACATTATATTATTTTCCTAAGAAATTATTTCATTTAGCTTAACCTTTTCAAAACGATTCCTTTATAGAAAAGAAGAAATAAATGGTTGCTAAAAATAGTTAAA
Source organism: Nephila pilipes (assembly GCA_019974015.1). NCBI lineage: Eukaryota > Metazoa > Arthropoda > Arachnida > Araneae > Nephilidae > Nephila > Nephila pilipes. The sequence goes on along the minus strand of BMAW01108016.1, from coordinate 168,504 downwards.
CTCCGAAGGTTGAAATAAAAGAATCCAATTTACAAGCAATTTCTCTTTCTTTATTTTCGCTCTTGGTAACCAGACTTCTTTCATATTACTAATTTAATGATGTGTTCTCCCCTTTCTGGGAAACAATTTTCCGAATACGATAATGAAATGCAATCGCTTTAATGTACCAAACTTCTCGAAATTCAACTAACTTCAACAATTAAATACATGCAAATCAATCCCTCGTTTTATTGATATTTTAAGAAAATACAACCAGTCTTATAATTCTGAGAAATATGTCTTGAATTTGAATATCATAAACAAGTAATTTAAAACAGAGTATATTTTAATATTTTCTTTTTCAAAGTTATTCGAAATTTAAATTTTTGGAATTCTTAGAAGCACATATATCAAAAGAATGTCTTAAAGCTAGTCTATATCTAAAATTAAACCAATAATTAAAAATATTAAGAAAACAATTATATTAAAATTTAGATTCAATTATTACTATATGGTTTTGATAAAAATGGAGAAGACTTAATAAAAAAATGTAGAAAAAAAACAAGTAAAAATAAAAAAAAAGGAAATAAAGTAATTTAAACTACTGTTCTTGTTTTAAGAGAGATAAAAGCGGAGTTAAACTAGTTTAAAAAGTTAAATATATATATATATATATATATATATATATATATATATATATATATA
>BMAW01108016.1:152029-162928 GCA_019974015.1 Nephila pilipes | reverse complement strand
TATATATATATATATATATATATATATACAGAATTTAATCATATTATTTAACATTAGAGAAAGTCCACTTTGGATATCTAGTAAGAGAACTGTATTTAGTCAGTGATATAATATATGCAGTCATATTATACCAAGCGTGGAATACAAAATTCACGAAACGGTTTTTTTCCACTATCCTCGCAAACCTTTGATAATTTGAATTGTTAATAATTGCAACTCCTTGCCAACCAAAAGAAACATGAATAGGTAAATTAGAAAAAGGTAAGAAGTGCTGTACATCGAATTAAGGGCTGTGATATATAGACGAAACAGAATTGAAAAAAAAAAAAAAAACACTAGGGAGATAGAGGTTAGCGACAAGCTAATAAATGATTGTAGATTGGATTGAATCATCACAATTAATCGTTTGGATTAAAGTGAATTCGGCTTAGGGTAATCAGAGTTGAACCTGTTACAAACAAGAAGTGAGTCAATTGGAGCGATTAATTTGCTAACCAATAAGACTTTATTATTAGAATATAAACAATTATTAACCAAGTTAAAAGAGATTCGAGAGGGAGAGAGAAAGTGATCTTGGATATTCTATGTTAAGAACTAATAAACAATGTTTTCTTTCTCTTACACATCTTCAATCGGAGTCTTGAACTTCTTGGCTCTTTTATTAGAATTTAAGATGGCAATAGAGTTAAATAATGTAGGAAATGCATCTCAGGTTTTAAACTGTTTTTTTTTTCAAACACTTCGCTTGAAATCAAATATTAAAAAAATATTTATGTGCCTTATTTGTAACGAAATTTATTTATATATTTTAAAAGAAAAAGTAACATACAGATTCCTTTAATACGAATATTTCTTATAATTGAAATAATTTTATATCCTGAAAACACAAAGTTATTGTAATTGATTAAACACTTTGTAAGTATGTTTAACTTTTTTTAAATAAAAATTTCCAGTAATATTAACCCAGACTAATTTAAGATTATAATAATTCATCATAAGGTTTTTCACACTTACTGAGGCTGATTTAGCCTTATATAGAAATATAAAATGTAAACTCCGGAATTTTTTTTTTTTTTTTTTTCAAATGGAAAAACATATAAAAATTATTATAACATTTTGGATTCATTATTAAACGTGAAACAATACATTTTGGTACACCACACCTTTTTATAAAGTTCAAATAAATTAAACGCAGATAAATTTGTAAATAATTCATTTATGTATTGCAATTTTTGCCTATAGTTTAAAATACAAAATCCAATTGTAATAAAAGCTGTTCGAGAACCTTTCCTGCTGTCATTGCGTAATGCTACAGATCAGGATCAGAAATTGGAACACTATTTCCGATAGCAAAGTGATCGATTAATTCATTAATTTCATGTTTTCACTTTTTAATCTTTTATAAAGCAGGGTATTTTTTATGTTACTCATTTCTATCTGAATCATTTCCTTTTTTCTTGTGTAAAATGATTTTCATATTTCATCCCCTATACTATAATATTAAATGGGGTTTAAACTTTATATATTTAAGGAAAAAAGTGCATTTTTCGAATGTACGTAAAGTTTGTGAGTACATCATCATAAGCGAATATACGTGTTACAACGTTACTCGTCTTCATGATAAGTGGAACAATGCTCTATCAGGAAATATGTTCCAAGTTTTCATCTGTTTCTTTTTACATTATGTGAAGACTGTTTGATCTAATATCCGAGGTTCTTTCTAATTTTATATTTAAATCTCCAGCTTCTTTCCAAACCTACGAAACGTGGTTGTGAAAATTATGTAAATTTAAAAATATAATGAATAGTTATAAACAAGTCGTATATAAAAAGGGCTGAGAAAAAAATTTGTGTAGATAGAAAGGTTATGGTAATAGAAAATAGCGATAGTTGAAACACAACAAAAGTGTGAAGGCTTTGAATAGTGCGTGGGAGTCTCTTGAATGCATTTGTGATCTGTTGGAATTAGAACACGACTCTGTCTGGAAGAGGTTTATCCGATGTGGGTTTACTCGCATCGTATCCCGGTAAGAGTATTCTTTGATATTTCATAGAAGTGTTTAGTATTCACAAGAAGGGATAATGAAGTAGTAGAGAGCTTTCCGATTAAAAGAGGAACAATTAAAATGATTTGAAAAACAATAGACTGTATTCTTGAATTGCTTTTGTGTGACATTTTAATTATTCTATCTCTGCATGGTATTACACTGAACTTTAAAATTGAGATTTGGCTAATATTAAAGATGGCATACGAGTCAGGTAATAGAGATATGCCACACAGTAACTTATCTAAAATTCGAACGATTTAAAAATTTTCAAAATTATTATATTTCTATTATAATCATTATAATTATAATTTATAGTATTCCTACATTAAAATTAGTAAAACATGTAATGAAATAACAATTATTATCTGAAATTCATCTACGTATCCAATCTAAATCATCCAAGCAATCTAATATGATTCTTTATCACATTATATTGTGAAAAATACCAATAAAGCAAAAGATTATATATATATATATATATATATATATATATATATATCCCTTTGTCAGTGTTTCTTAGACCTGAAATTGTGTTACTCAAACCAAATCTTATTTAAATTTCTTCTTGTAGCAGACAAACAAAAATCGTAAAGATAAATTGCGTAATAAAAAGAGAACATCTGACAAAGTACGCTCTAAACCTAAGGAATTATTCCCATTGAAGCTTCCTATTCAAAGAAAATTTATTACTTCCATTTTAAAATTCTACAACCGTAACCAATACGAAGATTTTCCACGGATGCTTTCTTGGACAATTTAAACTCCTTTTGCACGATCTGTGATATGGGGGAAACGGTAGGTAGGGATAAGGATCATTGAAATTCTTAAAATAGCCTGCAAAAGCTTTTAAAGGTTCTTTATATAAACTTTTATTTGAATTTGATGTGCTTTTGTAACGTTCGGTATATTTATCTCAAAAAAATAAAATCGAGCGAAATAATTGATTTATTTTTATAACGTTAGAAAGAATGATGATAATTGTCTCGTTTAAAATATTTTCAATAATTCTGTGTATACGGAATAAATAAATATTAATTCTCTCAATTTATATTAAAATTAAGTAAAGAAAATATAACGAGATAACAGAAGTTAACACAAAAATTTCTCTTATGGAAGTTTTGAAGTTGTTGCTCATATGCACAAAAACTGCTCATATGAACTTAAGCCTAATATTTCAAACTTAAAAATTAAGCTTCATAAATTTAATTTATTAAGATTATTTCAACGAATCGAAGGTTTATTTTCTTTCCCATGATATTGTAAACATTTTTCAAAAAGTGACGATGAACCCTAAAGTATAATTAAAATATGATTGGTAATTCTCTTTAGACCACCTCATACGAATTAACTGCCTCAGTTTATGTAAAAATTTAAAAAGAAGATATGAAAAGATAACAAAAGAAGATCACATAAAAGTTTCTCTTAGGGAAACTTTGAATATAATTCACTCAAGTTTTAAACATTTATTTTAACAAGATTAGTGCAATGAAATGGAGTTTTTTTTTCCTTGTACTGTAATACTTCAAACACCTTTCATCCATATGATAAACCATAAAGTACATATTTAGAATATTTTTGATAATTCGAATTTCTTTGTAATATAAGATGTATAATAACTGCTTTAGCCTATGCTTAATTTGACAAAGACGAGAGAACAAAAGGAAAGCATTTTCAAAAAAAAAAAAAAAAAAAAAAAAACATTCCTCGTATAGAAACTTTAAGTTTCCTTCTTCATCGAGTTTGAAGTTTTGTTTTTTTTTATTAAAAATGATATAGTGTATTCTTTAGGGTATTTTTTTCATAGTATTAGAAACCCTTTTCATTCAGATGATGGTCCAGATAGTACATTTAAAACATTTAACATGTTTCTATTTAAATCGTAACATATTAAGCAAATCATTTAGTTAACAACTAAGATAAGACATTGTCATCTTTTCAGAAAGTCTCTATAGAAATTTCAAAATGTTTCCGCCAGAATATCATCATGCTCCCGAAAATCAATCAACTGAAATTTTATTATAAATATCAATTTTATTACAACTAATATGGAAAGTAAATTTTTCATTTAACTACTTTTTTTTTGTGTTTTGAGTTCGCTTAAATTTTATCAAGTAAAATCATTTTGAAAAACAAGCAAATATTGTATGTGTGTAAAAACATGTGGAAATTATGAAATACACTTTTCGAAGACATCTTATTTATCTTGCACTATGTATCAGTTTCGAGGTAAATATTTCATCGACTATTCACCCATTTCTCGAAAAGCTTATACCATGAAAATTTTATCAGCGATATAAAAAAAATAATCAATAAAAACCATTTTATACTCGTTAACTAACTTGAAACAACAGTTTTTTTAAAATAAAGTAAGGATATATCGTTTATTAGGTGTATTTCTTATTACCTAAGACTTTATATATATATATATTATAATTATAGATAAATAATAAGTAACTCACTGAAAACGAAACAGAAAATGCTGAAAATGCGAAGATTTAACTAAAAACATATTGTTACGAAACCTTAATGACACTTCCCTGCAACATTACTATTACAGTCGGAAAGAGACATTTACAATGGCTTCGTTCTTCACAGGGAAGAGTGTAGAAATGAGTTCCCCTACCCCCTCGATCTTGGGCATCATCTTAGTGATTCGACAACATATTTAGCGACTAAAAAATTCTCTAGGAAATAATCGAATTTTTTGGTAAAAAAAAAAGTTTTTTGAACGTGTGTTTTCTTTCAAACTTCACACTTTGCCTAACATTTTTTAAAAAAACTAAACATTTAATTTTCATTAATTTTTTAATAAAGTTATAATTAACAAAAGAGAGTTTAACCAATGACCCCTTCACCTTGGCGATGGATTTGGTGACCATTGTTACTTGGTGAAAAACTTGGAGTAAGATTTTATTCTTTAAATAATTACTTTTAATCAATTATTTTTTATTAATTATTATTATTATTGTATTATCATCCAAAACAATCGCGGAAAAATAGAAAATTTTGTGAAAATATAGGAAATTCCGGCTCAATTGAGCACTTTAAAATGTGAAAAAAAAAGCTTTGAAAGTTTTGACCTAGAAATACAATGTGAGTAGAAGGAACCTCATTACTAAAAAAGATTTTTACAAAAACGAATGCACTGATCACAACACAAAAATACGTAGACAATGCACATATACTAATATATTTTTTTATCTATATTTAAAAAATGTAAACACCCATCATAAACATAAATATGCTAATAGCAATTACTTATCCGTTAAGATAAAATAAATGCTCAGATAAATAATTACTAATTCATAGACATATATCAATTGTCCGCCTAGTAATTACTTATTCATATTTATAAAGAAAACAAATTACCTTGTTCCTAATTTATTGCTACATTTATTTTGTGCTTAAACAGGATGTCTCTCAAGAGTATTTAATAATAGTATTCAATAAACAAATTCTCGCTCACTCACTCACTCTATGCTTGTGTGAGTCAATCGATTAATATCATATTTTGCAACACCCTAATGTGGCACTTGATTCATGTACAATTGATAGTAAATCAGCAAATAAACCAAGGTTTATTTTATGATTTTAAAGGCACAAGCAGAAAACCAGCGACTTTTTTTATAACAAATTTGGTGATGCTGTTAGTAAAACAATTTCGAATTACATTTTCAGACAGTTTTTGTTTCATAAGAGTTGAAAACTAAGTGTTCTCTTCTATTAATATCTTACTCGTTAAATTTTATTTGAGCTATGATGTGAGTTGTGTTGCATCGAGTTATTCCCTTTATTTAACACTTTAGGAATTTTAATTAAATGTTAAATCTTTTTGAACTGAAACTCTTTTCCTATAAATGAAGCGTAATTTATGTAGATTAGACCAGAATTTTGAACTGCAATGAATAAAATTGAGAAAATGCATACGTAAGCAATATAACATTTAATACTAGGGAAAGTTAGTTTGTTAGTCTGAGTGAATAAGGAGCTTTAGCTGTGAACTCAGGAAAGTCAAAAGATCAAAAATTCTAACCCTCATCTATAAAACTTCTAAGGATTCGAACCCGATCAGTCTGGTACGATAAATACTGAATTATCACAATAAATATTACACCAGACACGTAAAGAGTCCAAGATAGAATGAAATAATAATTGACTTTTAAATATTCATATATCTGAATAAAATAACCAGATTATAACTATTTTGTAACTTTTTATTCATTGGCTCATTTGTTCGTGACCAGGGGCGTTGCGAGAAATTTTCCTTGGGGAAGGAGGTGGATTCCTTCACTACAACTCTTATTTCAAAATTAATTTCAAATTTCATTGTTTATTTTAAAGGAGTAAATAATATTTATGCGGGGTACGGGATTTCGAATATTATCTTTTTTTCTGAAAAAAATGTAAAAAAAACTCGGTATAAAAAGTTCGAGATCTTAAATTTCAGAACAAACAATCTTTATGAGGGGATACATCGCCCGTATACCCCTCCCCCATCCTCCCTATCTACACCGCTGTTCATGACTGTTATGTATAAGATTTATAATGAAAGGAGAAGGAAGCAGGGTAAAATTTGACTTACCTGTCATATTAGATGATATATATGTAGGAAAATTATATTCAAATTGCTTCTCTTGCAGAATGGAGTTTGAAATTAAATATTTGAAGTGATATTCATTATTTTCGAATGTAATATAATTTTTGTACATAAACAAAGAAAAAAAAAGAGGCCATGGAAGGATTGGATGGATAGAAGATTTAAAGTAGTAGTTTTCAACATTTTCAGTTTGGGTACTCCACGTTGGTTTGGTTTATTTCCGCATGTCCCTACCAAGAATCCCCCTCCACACAAGCGCGAGCGCTCAAGCATAATCTGTTCCACTTGTTACAAATTGCTAGAGCATCACAAAAAAGGGGTATGTTGAATTAAATTAAATGATCTACTGAGTTTATATACATGGTTTTTTTTTTAATCTTTGAAGTAAACAAACAGATTAACGCAAAATTTTAAAAAAAATTATTGAATATTTTAGACAGCATTGAATCAAATTTTTGAAAAATTATCTTCAAGAGAGAATAAATGTCATTTTAAATACAAAGTTGCGTTTAATTTGCTTCTGTATTTATCTTTTATGTAAGTATATGGAAAAAAAACGCCGTTCAACAAGTTTCATGTTAGCAAACAGCAATAAATACATAAAAGCGTTTTTAGAGAGTTCAATGTACTTGTCACCCCGATAAGCACCGAAGCTTGCAAAATTCACCATTCATTTAGTGAATTATCTGAAGAATACTTCAGCAATTTTCCCCTTTCAGAAATCGACAATATTACGAATAACAATCTTAATAAAAGTTCCTAACAACTTTTTAAAATTCTTTATAATATTTTAAAATTATTTTGCTCTCTTTTAGATGTGTAGCCACCACAATCGTTTTCATTAAGTGTATTCGACCTAACAACATCCCACAGCCCCCTTAGATTACTCATTCCATCGGTTGAGAACCACTAATCTGTAAGATAACTAAACACTAAAAGTACTAAAATTGTGTTAATTTGATCTTCAAAAATAAATCTAGATTGAAACCATAAACATGACAAAATAATCCTAAATGAAGTCATCATACTTCCATTTTTAAGCATTAAAAGTATCCAGTTCGACAAGTAATCTCCGAAAGTATCTTTAAAATTAAAAAACAGCGAGAGAGCAATTTTTATTGTACACTTCTCCTTTACATGATAATATTAATTCTCTTTAAGAGTCATTTTCCCCTTAGGAATTGCTTTGATAATAATGTGTTTACTTCCCAGAATAAAAGCCGTTCATGTTTAAAATTTGCTCTTCAAGAAAATGAGGTAAAAAGGAGAAAATGGTAAATGTAATAGATGTAAATCTCTTTAACATTAAATACAGCACAATTAATTTTTAAAAAATAAATATAATAATCATAAGCTATTGAATTCATGTTGATTCATAAACTTTGTAATGTAAGGCAAATTTTGAATTTGATATTTATTTCTGAAGTACTTACGTTGTACTATGCGAGTAAAAAGACTTACAATAAAAATATAGAAATGAGAAATTCAACTCAGAGGTTAATTATTTCGTACACAAGATAAATAATTACTTTCAATTCAACTTTCCCTCGAGTAAATAAAGTATAATATGCTGGAGAATGTTATGATAATTTGTTATTAAAACCAAGTTTTAATTATGTGATTTTATTTTCAAGTCGACTGTTTTAAAACGTACATAGATACTTAATTTCTGTTTCCAGATTTATGCCGACACAATCTTGAGAAAAGGTTTTTCATTAGCATTGCCATCAGACTTACCACGTCATTTGAATTTTTATTTTAATGTTTCCTTCTCAATTTATTTTCTGTTGTAATTATGTATATAAATCCCTTCATAACTGTTTTCATTTTAGAAAGTTTAAATATAATTTTATACTTATATTCTTCTGCAAGCTATTTCTTCTTAAATTATTCGTTTTCTGAAATTGTGTACATTATATGGTTTCCATGGTTTCTCTGTATTATGACAGTCATAGTTTATTTCCTAACTATTAATCACAGTTTTGTGATAACTTTATTGGACGGTTTGCATATATATTTAACTCCCGTTAGTTATAATTTTCGCTTGTTATTTACTAATCTTAAATAGAAAAAATAACACATAGTTAAACATAAATAAATTAAACATCAATTTTCTTCTATCAAAAACAGCACATTAAAGTTTAAATTCAACATTATCGTATATCGTAAAATCAGATAAATAATACACAAAAAAAGATTCGTAAAATTGTAACTAACCTAAACACGTCAGTAATAAGTAAATATTTTTAAGAAATTGGTGCACACAAATCTTAAACTTTGTCGCTTCCGGTTTGCTAAAGAGTAACTGCTGTTCCTAACCACTGAAACTTCCGTCATCAAAAGAGCTAAATATAGACCAGCAGTTAGGCATCTGATTCTGAAGGGGGACACTTCATTTGTGCGTCAAGAGTCTTTCTCAAATATTTTCTTAGCGGGAATTAAAAAGTAAGTTACTTTCTTTTGCTTGGAGGGCAATTAAAATAATTACTTTCTTGCTACAAGGAATAAATAGTCATTCACTTGCGTAAGATGGAAATTTCAATATTTAATTGCCTAAATCATTAACAAGAACATCTGGCTAATGGAAAGAGGAGGCGGTATTTCATGAGATCGTAAGGTGTTACATAATTAATATAATGATTATTAGGAAAGAGGTAAAATACATCAATAAGTTGTGACATTTACATTTTACCCAGACAACGCTTGGAGGTTAAGTTTCATTTGTATATTTTCGTTCCCAACTTAACGGCTGTGTGGTTAAGAAATATTTGTGTTAGATGGGATTTTCAGCTCTTTTAAAATTACTTTACTTGTATTAAATGAATTCGGTGAATCAGAAATATGAATTCGATTTGCAATTTTTATTTTTAATCATTTTTCTTCTCTCATTCTCGTTAAACAGAAGTTTAACAAAGAGTATGGCTTCGAGATGGAAAACAGGAATAATACTGTTCCCAATGTTTATGACACGTTGAGAGTAATTAATTTTTCTTTCCTTTTTGATGGTTTTGCGCTTATACAAAATTAATGCATTTGATTTCCTTGGGAACATTATTTTTTTGTTCGCAAAATTCCAGTATTCAATTTTTTGAGTGGTTTAGTAGAAAAATAATGCGTTTAACAAGTAACAAAATGAGCTCAAAACCTTACCAATGCGGCATAGTTTGCATTCAGCATAAAGTGCGGTTTTACCAACTACGCAACATAAGAAGTTTGAATTACATTAAAAAAATATTTCATAGAGCATTTAAGATTCTCTCTATTTGGTTGTAAGAATCTTTTCTTTGCATAAAATGTAAAATTTTTATATTTTTTTTTCTCTTGAATGTGATGTTCAATTCTTGAAATATATCTTATATTTTTTTCTGGTAAAAATAATGCTGTATTAATATACCTAGGACGTTAATGTAATTCAAAGGGAATTCAACATTTATTTACAGCTTACTTAAAGATGATGAAATAATTTCATAACCCTAGAATGTGTTTAATTTTCGTATCATCTAATTTATTTCTGTCTTTGAATTTTAATACGTTTTCATATCAACCACTTTAAAAAAAGTTCTAATTTTATATTTTGATATTTTTTTATTTGTATTATTATTATTATCGTTATTTGAATTTCAAACACAAGTATATTATATTTCTTTAGGTCCATTTAATAAAACATGTTTTTTTTTAAAAAAAAAACAGTTTTCAATTTAAGGCGCATATTATTACTTTTTAATTTATTCCTTCATAAAGTAAAAATATTTTAGCAGAAATTATCCTTTAATTCTTTCAAAACGAGCTTAGTTTAAACTTTAATAGGATGAAATAACAGAATAATAAAGAATAAGACCCAAACACTTTATAATATAATAATGTGTTGTAACATTCATGTAATATTCTGATCTCGTTATTCTAATCAGAAACATATTTAAGTTTATTTTCATTACATTTAAAAGTTGAAAATAATTAATTTTCATGTGTGTCAGTCGTGTCCGATATTTCGTATTCAAGCTAAACTGAATTAGAGCTTTATATGTTGAAGTGATTGTTAAGTCTATTTCCCTTCAACTATCTTTCGGGACATTTTGTCAGAATCTAAAAACTAAACTTGTATTTAATGCAAAACAGAGTTTCTACATAAATGTGATGCAGAGAATAGTACAGATCAGAAAGAAGGAGAACCAGTTGAAGATAGAAAACAGAATCTGGAGCAGCAATTGTAGATTAGAGGATCGATCAATATATAAGTAATAACATTAGTAATAA
>BMAW01108016.1:91136-152019 GCA_019974015.1 Nephila pilipes | reverse complement strand
GTATTAGTAACATCATATAAGTAGAAATAATATCATATAATTAGTAGTAAGTATTAATAACATCAGATAATCAGTAATAAGCCGTAATAATATCAGATAAGTCGTAATAAGTAGTAGAAATAAAACATCAAATAATCAGTAATAAGAAGTAACAACATTAGGTTAGTAATATTAGATGCTCTTTGGTTGAGTACACGTAAGGGACCCAGCTTCACATTCATAGTAGATTAAATGTTATGTGACCAGTCTAAGGTATAAAAAAGTAGGAGAAAAATTTAGATGAAAATTCAGTTGATTTTTTTTTTTTTTTTTGAATGACTATGGCTTGATTTATTAGTTATAGAATCTGGATGGCTCAGAAGTTAAGTAGCGGGCCCGGGGTGGTACAATGTTATGTTTTTACAAATTATTTTCTAAATTTTAAAGACATGCTAAGCGAGACTGTTTCAAAAAGTATCTATTTTTGACGACGAATGTCATCGCAAAATCCAGTCGATGCAACCACTGGGTGCTGACATTTCTGAAACGGTGCTCAAATAAATTTCATATTAACTTATATGTTAATTTCGATTTGGCAGTCATTTTATGTGAAATCAAAGTTTTATTGCTGCCTGCATCGAGTTGTCGTAGTCGTTTTGTGTCAAGTTGCACCACCGATGATACCTGTATTCATCATTAAACACTGGAAACAAAACAATAATCGAAGCAATGGCTTGAGGTGAATCTGATCCGAAGGAAGCGAAACGGTCTCAAGGGACGAAAGAACTATGGATGCAATGTTTGGATATAAAGGGCATCATACTCATGGACTTCTTAGAAAAAGGAAAAACAAACACTGGACAATATTAATGAGTTGACCCATTCTCGGTTCTTATACATAATACCCCATTTCTCATTCCTGACATAAGTTTAACGCTCCAGATTCCTTTTGGTCTTTACATTGTTCCATAACTCGTTAGAAATGAACAATCTCTAATTTAAAAGTTAGGCAATGATGGAAATTAAATTGTCTTTACTAGAATCTTAAAAAATTAAAAAAATCTATGTTAAAACAATTCAATTACATTATACGTCTATGTATCAGGTTCCGAATTTAAAAATTAAAATTATGAATTCTTACTTATCTAATACTATATAACTAGATCCAAGTCCCCACCTAACTATAATGGGGAATTCTAATACACATCCCCTAACTGGTGATTATTTCGCACTAATAACGTGAATTACTAATCTCTTTCTTCTATCAGAGCATTCACACGTATCTTCGATGATCCAGCCTCCTATTTCTAACTCTTATCACCAAACATCTTATTAAACTCTTCTCTGCTTAGAAACGTTATCCCATCGAACATACACTTGAATATTTCCATACTAATTTACATAAGCCATGGTTCATATATTGGAAGAGTTCTCAATTAAAATAACGTCATATGAACGTCCACAAGTGCCAGCTGAAGGGACATTCATGAAACAACCCATTTATATGGTTAATCATTGAGCTACCCCCCTTACAATAAACAAATGTATATGTTACAATATCAGATACTTATAACAAAATATGAGACATTATTCTGTCTGAAAGTGAATTTTGAATTTCGCTTAAGCTGTTTGACAATACGCGAAAATAGTCGCAACGAACTCTGTCTGGCTTCAATAAATTCAAAAAAAAATATTACTTTGCTACTGAATTCAATGTCTAGTAAACTCTATTTGTTTTCAGTAATGTCTGCATTTTTCCTTCGTCTTCTGTGCTATGTAACTTCTATCTCTTTGTAAATAACATTTGCTTATTTGAAATTCAATACTAGATACAAAATTTATTAGCATAAATTTTCTTGCGTTTTGTGGAATTATTTGCTCCAAAGAAGATTTCATTACCGACAACTGTCTACTTCTAGTTTGCGACATATTCACATGGTATTTATTGATACTATATGCTTATACTGTATATTCACTTTCAATACAAATGGCAATATACAAAACAAATTCCTCGTCATAATGCTATAGCCTTCTCTTCTGTTAAAAATTTATAGCTCTGAATATCATGCTCATCAATACGTAATTTCGAGTACATGAGTATTGTATATTCTATATTAATGCTAGAAATATGAAAGATATTTATTGAAAAGAAGAAAAGTCGTCTGACTGAAAATTCCTTTTAATATATATTCCTATAGCACACATGTACACGTGTGTGTGTTAAATATCTTTGTTAAGTCAGAAATTTTGTTAAATCAATAATTTTATTAATTTACACAATCCATTGACTGTATTATAGGAACAACATCATTAATTTAGTAAATTTTATTAATTCACTCACACGCACATACATATACATATACGTGTTTTCGTGTTTCTATTATAGTACACAATATATGCACAAATATGTGGGAGTATTATATGAATATATATATTTAAAAGAATTTTCACACAGAGACAGCTATTCTTTCTTTTGATAAATATCCTTGATATTTCTAGTATGAACTTCAATCAAAAAATGTATTACATACATAAGTTATTCAAATACAGTTCTGTAGGTGTGTTTGGGTGCAATTAATCAATTTATCATCTTTCCTTTTCTTCAATTTCTTAACGCTAGACCTTTTCTTCCAGTTTTAAAAAAGCTAATTTTTTTTTCTTTCGTGTGTGTTATAGAAATATTCCAATCTTTTATAATTGCTGAATAAGCAAAATTATTTCGGAAAACTCTGTGTTTCTTCCATGGTAAAAAAAGCGTTCTACCGCATAACGCTCACTTTCTCTGCTGACACTTGTTGTGTGAACCAAGCAGCCTCTTGCACTTTATTTCGTCATGGTTTAGAAAAACACTCCAAGGTTATTTAATTAAATTAAGACTTCCAATACTTATCAATACTATTAGCTAAATATTACATCCGATTATACTAAAAAAGCTAAAAATATGTGAAAATTTTTATATATTACCAAAAAGAACGAATTAACGAAAATGTAAAGAAATATTTGATGAAAAAATAAGCAATGAGGTGCTTCACATTATTAAAAACAGATTTCATTAATAAACATAACTTTATAAAAGCATTCATTTTCACTTATAGATATTTGTTTATAAATCAATTTAAATTATTTATAATGTCCCGCTTAATATTGTATATATTATAGTATTAATAAATCTGCTTAGATAAATTGTAATAGCATTAAATCTAAACTTAATCAATTGCCCTGAAAAATAACTTTCGAAAGTTTAAAAACAATGATTATAATCACGAGTATTTGTGAATTAAGTATCATTGTTCATATTAGATTTTTTAAATAAAAAAAATGCGCAGATGTTGTAACAGTGGGCTCTATCACGATTTTTCCTTTAACTAACGTTTTGAGATTCTATCCGATTGTGATCGCGGTAGCTTAGTGGTCATGGTCGTGGACTCGCGGCCCGTGGTTTTCATTGAGTCATGGATTCGAGCCCTGATGCTACTTATGACTCGCTGTATAGCGGGGTCTGTTGCACGTTAAATCTGTCGAGACTCAGAGTCCTCCCATTTTCATGGTGTGGAAATTAAGAAGGGGATATACCAGCTCAGATGTCCTCCTCGTCACTTGACCGAGGTTCAAAATTGTGAAGTTCGTCGCCAATAGCCCTCGTGTTGCTTCTATGCTACGTTAATAAACCAATCAATTCTAACTGATGGAGTTTAAATTCGAAATTCCATTGTAGATTAGATTAAAATTATTAAATGTAATGAATGAGTTCAATAAATTATATTTATAAGCAGTGTTGAAGCGAATAATCAAGAGTCAGAAAGTTGGAAATAGATAGAGGAAATTAGTAATTTAATCTAAACTTATAACTCTGAAGAAATAGAGACCGTTTTGTTGAAGAGTTCCCGAATCATAGCAAGGAAGGTTTTTCTTGGAATTTAGGACTCGTACCCAACAAATTCAATTATCTTACTTGGTTGAACTTAAGTGATTAGCTCACTGATTAATTGATTGTTCATTAACGTCACACTTGGAAGCAACACCAAGGTAATTGGAGACGGATCTCGCAATTTTGAATATCGGTCGAGTGATGAGGACTACTCCTGAGCTGGCACCTCCGCTCCAATATTCCACACCATGACGACGGGAGGACTTGGAACCTCGACAAACTTAACGTGTATCAGTCTCGCTACACGGAAGGTCGTTAGTAACTACAGGAATCGAACAACATCGATTGCGAGTTCCCGACCATGACTACTAAGATACCACGATCATTCGAACCCGAATGAGTTGGTAAGATTTAGACTTATTTTATATTCCAAATGATAATTTTTACGCGTTTAAACAGATTAACTGCAGAAAAAGTAAAATACGTGACAGACTTTAAGTATTCATAACTTGAATAAAAGAGTTTTATTATCATCTGTCTTTCTCTTCATTTGACTAAGTAATTTAGTGACTGTACATTATTAGATAATGGTAAATGAAGCAATTAATATTAGAGGTACATTAAAAAAAGCAATAAACATTTAAGTTGAAAATGTATAATTTTTTTTCTCATGTAAACTAAATTCAAGCGTAATTATAGGTTTAAGAGTATAATTTATAAAGATAACTAAGGCAGGTATTCTGATTTCAGATTTCAGAACATTGCGAGATCAAACTTTGAATTTCCTAATGTAAAGCTCGTTGATAGATCTATTTACTACCTTAATCCGATTAGTCTGCACCATATATCAAAGGATCTAATTCTAATGTTAGCGGCGATGTTAAAATCTCCAACTAGTACGATAGATATTTCTGTATCAACTACAAGACCTCTTAAAATTTGCGTCCTTGAGCTCACAAATTCCGGACATCTAAGTTAACCAGATGATATCCAGAATTTTGACTAAGCACTCATGTCTAATCTCACTCTTAATTGACCAAATAAATATTTTTATTTTATTTTAAAAGAAACAAAATCCACCATATTCCACAAACCTTAATATAGGGCTTATAAATATAAGTAAAGTCAGAAACAAGAAAAAAGCTTAGAAATTTAAATAAGAAATAAAATTACGTTAGTCAGTAAGGCTTTCGATACTCTTAATGAGTTCAGATAAAACAGGACTGAAAGTTATTACAAAGAGAAATTGAAATAATATTTATTGAGTTAAAAGTTCCATGTAATGCCCTTTCCGATTATGCATAACATTCAAGCATAATTTAAGGGGACTTAGTACCTATCGAAATCAAAAGTAGGACATTTTGACACACTTTTTTCGATTCATCATATATCAAAGATTTTTGTTCATTTTATTATGACACTTTGCCAGTTTGTGTAATACAGTGTAAAGTTTGAAGTATTGGGTCAAGTTTTACGATTAAATTAATATATTTTCTTAAGCAATGTGAAATATGAGTACAAAAATTTAAAAAATAAATTAGCTTTCCTTCTGTTACCCACAAGATAACATTTGAAAGATGTACAGTACAACCATAATTCTTGTACCAAATTAAAGCTAAATAATGATCTAATTCTACAAACTGCAAATTTTAAATTTATCTCACATTTAAAAAAAATGAAAAATTAAAAAACTTATAAAATTTGGAGCTAGTAACATTTTTTCATGTATCATGCTATAAAATAAAATATAATCATCCCATTAACAAAACTGAGGTTTACAGAATAAAGACCTATAAGTACAAAACTCGTGTAAAATTTTAAAACTCTACATACAAAACATTTTTTTTAATCCTGTGGGAAAGTGTGAAAAAACGAAACTGAGAAAAACCGATTTATTTACATTGCATTTAATGGAAAAAGTCGCTTTTAACAATTACATTTTTTGCTGCACAGGGCGTAATAGTTGTCGGATTTTGACGAGGTTTACTTCAAAATACTCCTAACATTCCACACTATTTTTTGAAAATAAATTTGAAAATTCGGATTTTCGAAGTTGTAAAGGTACTAAGTTCTCTTAACAAAACTTTCAAGCATTTTAGCAATCATGTAAGACAGTATGTGGAATAGTTTTCTGTTTTATATTTCAGATTCCTCTCTTGATTTTAAAATATTTTTGAAGTTTTGAAGCTTAACAATATTTAAATCATTATTTGTCTGTGTAAGCTACTTTTTTGCAATAGAATAAGCTACCTCCCTTAGAACATACTAGATTAACTCTGATTCCATATAACGTTGTTGTTTCCTTTTGTTAAATTTCACTTTGTATTTTCTTGCTAATGCGCTGTGTTTCTTATTAATTTTATTATAAATCAATTTCTTACGGAAATGCATTGGCAATATCGAAAATACTTAAATGAGATGGTTTGTTTCTCTTTCATTAACGTCGCAATAGAAGCAACACGAGGGCTATTGGTAACGGACCTCGTAATTTTGAACCTCGCTCAAGTGACGGGACCTCCTCGGAATTGGCACCTCCCTCTCCAAACTTTCACTCTTCGCCTTTAGGAATATTTGAAGAGTATTTCCCTTTAACTCTTGACTATGTGTTAAAATGACTTCATATAATGCTATTTTTTTACCCATTTGTCACATAGGAATGTATTCTAGGCATTAATATGGCATTCTTTATAATAAATTTAAAATTACAAATGCTTCATATTACAAGGATTTTTTTTTATCCCGAAATAAGTGATTTGTACTTTAAATACCAAGAGGAAGTGATGATGACGATTATTTATTAACGACGCACTGAGAAGCAACATGATGGATATTGCCGACGAACCTCGTAGTTTCGAATATTGGCAAATAACGAGGGCGACACCTGAGTTGGTACATCCCTTTTCAAATTTCCACTACACGCACTGGGAGGAGCCCAGTTACACAGAAGTTCTTTAGTGGCATCAAGGCTCGAACCCACGACAGGACGAAAACAATAATTGACACGAGTCCGTGACCATGACCATTGGGCTTCCGGGGCAGCACACCTACTTTAAAAACAGTTTTCTGATAATGCATACTATTAGACAAGGTCACTTTTCCTTAACCGAGGCCAACATTTCTCAATACAGAAACGTTTGCCTTTTACTATCAAATTACCTCTGTCATAAAATAGTACATACTTTGTCATGATACATTTTATTTAAATTTTAAAAAACTAAAGTATAATTTTAATACAGTACTTAATTTCAAAGAAATTTTGTACTGCCTGATAAGGTACTTAATTATTATTCAATCTCATTACCCCATTGGTGATTTACCTTTTAATTTTTTTTTTTATTCATATAATCGACGTTCGTATTCTTGTTTATTTGTTGAAGTACTTGCTTTATTTTGTTCTCTGAAATAGTTGATAGTAAAACGGCTGAAAAATCGAAGGTATAAATAAAACATCATACTTAATAAACAGTTTGCAAAACATTTTTACTGTCTCAAAGAGTGTCTTTAACGTTTGTACAACCTCGAGACTCTCCTGGTAATTTTGTTTAAATATATTATCAACATATGTGATTCTAATTGATTTATATAAATAAAAATTTAATTTTTTTTCTTCAAAATGAGTGATTATGAAGGGCAATTATAGTGAAGGGCAATTTTTTATTTAAACATAAAAAACAAACAAATCCAGTACAATTTTAGATTATCTGACAGAAAGTCATTATAAAACATTTATACAATTTATTACCTTCGAAGTAAATTTTCTACGGTACATTTATGAATATTTATGTTTCTCTGATATATTTATTAAAATACTAATAAGTTTTTTCTCAGAAAAAGCGGAGGTGAAAAAGTTATAATTTAAGAATAGTACTTAACAAACAATTACAGGGATATTTTTCAGGGTCAAACACAGGATCTTTAAAGTTTATACAACCTCATCATGTAATCAAAAGTACCAAAACTATAAAAAGTTCTTTCAATTTCATATTTTCTATGCATAATTCATTCCTGAATCACAATAAAAACAGCAAACTCTGCATGAAATAGAAACATAAATTTTTTTCAATTGTCCGTCAATAATGCATTTCCTCAGGGTAATAGATTTTCAGTTTTTGAGTTTATATCACGTTTAAGCAATTTTATTTCACTTAGTATTGGTAGAGGGAAAGCATATTTACGGCTACTTTCCACATGCGTTTTCGAATTTACGGCCTGAAAAAAAAATACTTTATAAGATTCTTGAGCTGTTTCACGAAAAAACTGATTTTTTCTCTCCATAAAACGGTCCAATAAAATATTCTTTTCTGTCCTTTGACATGTGTGGAGTAAAAGAAATATTTATAAGAAAACAAATAAGTGCAAACATATTAAATAATCCATAAAATAAGTATAGAGTCAAAAATATTTCTAGCATAAATAGCGGCTTTATTATACAAGAAAAAAAATTAATTTTGATCACAGGATTGAATAACTGTTTTTTTAAAGTAGCAATTGTTTCATTTCTGCACACTTTATTGAAATGGGGATTTATATATCAGTAAGCAAAATCAAAAGAAACACTTAATATAACAATTAAGATCTAATTAGTTAGATCACGCGTTATGGAAACTATACTTAAAATATCAACTGAAAGGAAGCTTGAAGCAGTTTTTTCTAAAATGATTTAAAACGCTTATAGTTTTCTCTTACACTTTCATATAAGGTTATACTGAAAACATTACAATTACGTCCTTGTTATTTGTATAACATTTGATATTATATTTTTGTAATTTGGTTTTATCACTTATTTTTATAAAATATTACTTAATTTAAAAATGCAACGTTGTCATGAATTTCATTTTATTAATATATATATATATAAAATTTCTTAAATCTCGTAATTTCAATAAGTGTATGTTTACTTTATTGACTGACCGTATGTATATATGCATGTATGTATACACACACGCGCGCGCGTGTGTGTGTATGTGTGTAATGTTTGATCGTGGTTCGAAGATATAGTGAAATGAGTTATGACTTTGAAGACTTAAAAAACTTTATTTAGAGATTAAAATAAACTTGTGGCACTCCCAGGGAGGCCTACTTAACTGCTCCCATGCTACGAAGACCTTCAACTTACTCCAAAAAACTTACTTTTTTCTCACTCCTCGCGGGCGGCACTGCCAATGCCACGTAGCGGAGGCTCAGAACCATTGCGCGAAGGGGAGGAGAATACTCCCTCCGAGAACTCCTACCAAAACTACATCTCCCCACCAAGCTCTGACGTTACATCTATTTACAAATTTAACTCAGCAGCTAAAACTCTTAAAATTAACACTCAAAATATTCACACAATGCAAAATTAGTTCACAATTATTAACACTAAATGCACAATAATAATTATAAGAAAAGAGGCAACACATAAGCGCAAACACTATTACACATTACAAGTCATCAAAAATCGTACACGTTATAAAACGTTAATTGATTGTAAACTGCATGATTTTAAAATTATTCAAATTAGTAAGATATACTAAATGCAAAAGAATTGTAAAAACACATAAAATAGTCCAGATATATATATATAAAGAAATCAAAAGAATATCCTTGCGTTCAGCAATAATTGATAATGTTCACACTAAACGTGATAACGCATCTACATGAGGCATTTTAGATCCCACACAATGTTTCAGAGTTATGTTAAATCTTTGCAGGAAGAATGCCCATCTTTGTGATCTAGACGACTGCGGTGCAATTGTTGTTCTGAGCATTGGTCAATTTTTGACTCTCATAAGATTTTGAGTAAATATTTTCATCCATCTTTTGGGATAAACATGCAGCAATGCCGACTAATGAAGCGTCGGAATGAATGATGTACGGCCGGTTCATCACAGGAGTATACATGGAAGGAGAATCGGCAAGCGCACCTTTGAATTTTTTGAACACTTCTTCATGTTTACCATTCCATGGAATTTTGTTGGAAACTCTCTTTTTAGTTAACTCCGTGAGGGGATACACAAGCTCCGAATATTTGGGAATGTACTTGCGATAGTAATTGCACAAATCGAGAACTCTACGTAACTCTTTCTTATTTGTCGGAGTTGCTAAGTTTCTTATCGCACGCACCTTTTCTGGATCAGGGTGATGTCATCCCGAACCGACAACGTGTCCTAAAAATTTCCCATGGGTTTCACGAAATCACACTTCTTAAGGTTCACAGTGAAGTTTAATTCTTCTAACTTCGATAAAATGATGTTTAAATGCTGCAAATGTTCACTGCAATTTTTCGAAAATTTGGTGATATCATCTATATACGCACGGACGAATTCTCTATAAGAAGCAAGTGCTTTATTCATTACCCGTTGAAAAGTAGCAGATGCATTTTTCAGTCCAAAACTCAAGACTTTAAATCTATACAATTGGCGATTAGTTTTGAAAGAAGTAAAATCTTTACTTTCTTCCGACATCGGGATTGCCCAACATCCTTTCAAAAGATCTTAAGCAGTTATTATGTTTGCTCTACCAATCGAGTGGATCAATTCTGTTGCGTCTTCCATAGGGAAATCATCATTTACCGTTTCACAATTCAAGGCCAGGTAGTCGATGCACAATCTCATGGATTCATCTTTCGTATTCACACAGACTCCCGGATATGCATTTTTAGCTTTGCTTTCCTCGATTAATCCTAATTCCAATAATTCTTGGAAATTGTTGATCTATTTTTCTCTTTGATGCTTCAGGAGTCCTGTACATGAATGTTTTTTTCCGTTCGACGTTGGCTTTAAATTGATTTTATGGGCATCAACTTTAGCAATGTTTACATTACCTGTAAACAGTTTTTGGTACTTAATTAACGATTCTAGCAATTTGGTTTCTTGCTCATCTTCCAGATGACTTACATCAATATGCTTCAATAACTCTTTCATTCCGGGCTTCAGAGAACTTGGAGTAGGAAGAACTTCACCCAAATCTTCATGATTTTCGAATATCATCCTGATTGCATTAGCTCTTGGGTAATACCTCCTTATCTTATTTACATGACAATGCCGAATTTTTCCATCACTCAATTTCACTCTATAAGAGTGAGGAGGATTCAAACCAACTATTTCTCCAGTGCCGATCCACTATGCGAAGAGCTTGCTCATTGAATCAAGTATCAATAAGTATACCTTTTCGTCCATCTCAAAACTTTTGGAACGAGCTTTGTGATTGAAATATCTTGCACAAGCTTCTTGTCTTCCGGAAGCAATTAATGACGCCTGCTCAGCAGCCATCTTTAAATTAATCTTTTGTTCTTGTAAGTATTCCACCACAGATATTCCCATGTTCAACGGAATGACAATGTCGCGGCACCAGCTTGATTTTAACACACTCAGAGTACCTCTACCTGTTCGTCCGTACATCAACTTGAAAGGTGAAACTCCCGTTCTGCAGTTCGGGACTTCTCTGTATGCGAAAAGCAAGTATGGAATATATTTGTTCCAATTACTTGGATCAATCCTAATAACATGGTGCAATGAATTTTTAATATTTTATTGTATCTCTCCACAAGTCCATTCGACGCTGCATATCTAGAAACTGAAAATCGTGGTGTACAGCTTAAGCGCTTCATGAACTTTTGAGTTAACTTTGAAGTTCAATTGGTGTCCATGTCGCTAGAAATGAGATTTGGAATTCCTGTCATAAATATTTCCATTAGCACGTCGTATGTAGCTTTGGCAGACAATGATTGCGGCCATCTGGAATGCTGGTTTACTATGACCAGACAATATTTGTGTTTTCTGGGCAACGGTGGGTCAATTTCGCCACTTAAATCAACATTCACGACCTCGAATGGCAAATCTGGCCTAAGAACAGCAGTTATAGGTACTTTGTCTGTAAACAGTATTACGGAAGACTCAGTTTCAAATTTGTTTGGAAATTTCCTATTCCTATGGTGGCTGTGAGAGCTGGAACCAGTTTACTTTAACAATTGTCCCTGCACAGTTATTGTCAGATATGTGTCTTGGCAAATGGCTGACACTCTCAGCAGACGAGGCATTGATTGTCGGTTAACATTTCCACACTTTGAAATTTCTGAGACAGTCTTAAGATCAGGCACTTTTAGGCACATTCAGAATACTTCAATTCTATTTCTGATAGAACAGATTCGACCATTCCAAAGATTTTAGATCAAAGCCGTATAGTTGTCGTCTTTGTGCCATCATTAGTTCAATTTTATCCTTATGAATGTTCTTTCACTCATAAATTACTCGAGTTAGTCGGTTTATACTTATTCCGACAAACACAGGTGTTTTCAAGTTGCCAACGCAACTGTTTTGCATGAAGACAAAGTTTCACCTTCATCGGGTGATTTTCATCAAGTTTTTTCTTGTGTGTATATGTGTGTGTTAAGAAAACTAAACACCTTGCTTACTCGTTTACTTTTGTTATGTTCCTAAACTTATGAAATTTTTCATAAGGTGCTGTAAATGCCAATCGTGCGCACGTGGTCGTATGGCCGTTTTGATGCTAATATCCCTACACAATAACAAACATATTATAAAAAGAAAAGATCAATGTTTATAACATATGTTCAGATCATATTATTCTTTATTTATATATATATATATATATATATATATATATATATATATATATATATATATATATATATATATATATAGGTGTTTGATTACAACCCATAATCACTAGATTAATCGCCACTAGCTCTCGTATAACTCTAAAGTAACGTTAATTCTATGCGACCAATCGAAACCGTTTAAGGGATACAACAACAACAACAAAAACTTCTGAATGACAGCTGTTTTCATCACCAAAATAAACAGTAAAGTGATTAATACCGAGTCTTTTGGATCGTTTGTATCTTTCCCCCAACGAATATAAATTTTATGCGTCTCTCTCTCTCTCTCTCTCTCTTGAAAATTTGAAAAACATTTGTTTCTCTATTTGTTTAGAGTGTTTGATATCGGGTTTGACTAACAGGTGTTACGATAATCAAACACCTTACTTACTTTCTGTCAAGCATGGATAAGCCAAGTCCTATAACAGAATGTAGTCGTTGGTTGAATGAACTCTAGTCATTTAACAGAATGAATAATGATTATTCATGTTTAGGATATTTTATGTTTCTCAAATTCATGCACTTAACAAAGAAGCCGTGTTCGATTAACAGAAGTTAAAACAGTATATATTACATGGCGAGAAAAAAGTCGAAGCCCCAACAGGAACGCGAGTATTTATACTAAATTTTAAACTATACAGACATAATGAAGAATAATATTTTGAATGGTGTAGTAGGCTTTAGAATGTTTATCTAAATTATTCTGGAATTATAGGCCTAAATATGCCCTTGAACAAAATATATTATTTAAAAATGGTCATAACACCAAAAATATAAAGTTGAAAAAAATTCGAAAACATAATTCCAAAAAAAAAAAATTTAAGAAAATACAAACAAAACCAAAATATCTTTAAAAATAAAAAGCTGAGAAAAAAAACGAAAAGTAAAAAAAGTAAGGGAAAAGTCAAGCTTTTCCAAGTGTAACACTCCACGTTCATTAATATTAAGTATATGAATACAAAGAAGGGAACCCAAATTTAGAAAATTACTTAATAAAAACAAGTTTATTTTAAAATATATATACATATATATACATTAAATCACATTAATACTTTAATTTAATTCTTAAAATACTTGAAAAGCATAAAAAATTAATCAAAATTCTGCTTGTTATAAAATAACATACAATCCGCGTGAGGAAACAATTTTTAATCATTGCCTAAATTTCATTACTAAATTCTATAAAGAACAGATTTTAAATGTTGCCAGAATACACACACTAAACTCTAGAAATAACCTGTACAAAATAAATGGCAAGCACAAAATATTAGGAATATCGAAACAAAAATTACAATTAAAATATTTACAAAACCATAAATTTAAAAAAAAATATCCTAAGAGATGTAAATACAAGTAATTAATAGTGAAAATTAAAATGCAAAATTCAAAATAAAGCAACGTCATCTATTAAACTACTTCATAACTATTAAGCAATGAACTATTCATTCATAATTTTAAAACTAGATAAACCATAATCTAAAAAAAGATAGTAACATTTAAATAGTAAAATTAAATTGAACAACAAATAAACCAATAAATGATTAAAAATTAAATAAAATTTAATAAAGGTAACACTCACATACACGCACGCATTCTTTTTATTCCAAGTATTCTTAGAAACACCTTACAAATATATTACATTTTCCTCTTTTCCTTTAATATTTCTATTGCTAAGATTTATGTTTGATATCCAATGCCACAATTTTTCATAATAACAACACAAAATTGTTACTAAGAATTACTGTAATTACTAGAAATAAGAAGAGACGCTAATAAGCCTAGAGACTTTTAAAACAAAATTTTTTTCCAAAATAAGGGGGGGGGATATTATTCCACAGAATTATTTCTGCTTTAAGAATGAAATTATTTGAATCGGAATTGTGTGATTGCATAAGTAACAAAAAACTTAGTATCATTCTTCCTTTATTTCGTGATTATTAATATACATTTTTTCTTTCTATCAATGTTTTTACCATTAAAATTTTTAACACAAACAGAATTTTACTATCC
The DNA here is from genome assembly GCA_019974015.1 of Nephila pilipes. NCBI lineage: Eukaryota > Metazoa > Arthropoda > Arachnida > Araneae > Nephilidae > Nephila > Nephila pilipes. The sequence continues at coordinate 137,563 of BMAW01108016.1, read as the reverse complement.
TGATCAGTTCTTATTTTCCAGTAATAAGATTATGTTTCACGGGAATTTCTCTTTTACTGATAAACAGAAACTGTAACAAAAAAAATTCTTTTCTTTGGAAGCAAAACTTAATGTTAAAAGTAATGTTTTAGTTTCATACAAAAAAAAACTCTTTATAATTGAAAACTCTCTTCAAAAAAAAAGTAAGAGAAACATTCCTCAAAAATGTCATCATTTTGTTGAGGCTTATTTTCATCTGATTAATCCGAAATTTGATCATTTCTCTTAGCGATCCAAAAACAATTCTGAGAAAAAAATTGTTCCTAGATAAAAAAAAAAAAAAGTGGGGATTAAAACAAAAGAATTTTTTAAGGATTAGAACTATCCTTCCTTCCTTTATTTTTTTTTAATTCAAAAAAACACTCAATTGTTGAACTCTACTATAACTTTAAATAATTCCTTTTTAATTGAAATAAATTTCCATTCAAAATTCAACTTATTATTAGTAGCTGAATACTACTACAAAATAAAGCATATTTTTCATCACCTTTAAATGATTCATTTATCTCTTAGTAGAATACATAGTTATATTATGTAAAAAAAAATTACAATTTTTAACGTTTTAAGACAGTTAGGTTTAAACAAATGATAGAAAGACAAAATTTCAAAACTGAAAAAAAAAAATTATTGATTCTAAAACATATAATTTATTACAAAGGAAACAAGTGCTTTCAAACTAAATTTAAAAACAGATGAAGTGATTCATAAATAGATAAAAGTACTTCAATAATTATCAAAATAAGCCAGGATAATATAATAAAAAGAGGATTTAAATATAACATTGGCTGACACAGAATCAGTTTATACAATTAAAAACATATTTTAGTTATAACTAGAAAAAAAATTTATAATGATTAAAATAAAAAAAAATTTATAATGACTAAAATGACCAATCAAGAAATTATTTGCAAAAATGTAAGAAAAAATTAGAAAATAAGTTTTATAAATCAAACATACACACACTCATTTTCTTTAGTTAATCTAATTACAAATTAAATTTTCTTCAAATTCTTCATAGATAATTTTCATGAAACTAATCACAGTCTCCGAGACGCGAAATTATTACACTGCTGGCCATTAAAATTGCAACTCCATGAAGGAAAGCAAATACAAAAAAAAAATATTTATTGTACGTAAACAGTACTACATGAACACAAAATGATTAAATTTGCAAGCAGTTAGGGGGATTACAGTGGTGCGAAATTAGTAGAAACAGCTGCCATCCCTGACAGCTAAAACGACCCTCACCCGGATAGGCATGGAGTCGAACTGGGCTTGAATGACAGAAAAGGGCAACTTATTACATCCTGATTTAAGTCTATGCCACACTTCGTCATCCGTATTAGCTGGAGATGAACGGAGGGTAGTCTCTGAGCAATCCATGATCGGATGTTTTCTATAGGTGACAGATCGAAAGGAAGTGCAGGGCAAGGCAACAATCGAATACCCTGATTATCGAGGAAGCTCAGAACACAACGTGCAGCATGTCGTCTTGCATTATCTTGTTGGAAGATGGCGTTATCTCGAAGCAATAATCCACACTCTCTATAGGTAACACGATTCTGACTCTATCAAATTCGGACACTTGTTGGTAAGCATTTCTTCTTCGTATTCGAGGCATAACACGATATTCTGAGCTAACTTTGACCTTACAAAGCGCTTTCCGAATGAGAAACCCACTACTCGACTTTTCTTTTATGCAGTGCTTCTGATGTCGTTTCTCCCTCCTTCTTCGTCTAAATGCGCTGAAATACTAATCATTTGCATATCCTAATCTCATCTTCCCTTCATGAGATTTCGACGCTTGTTATATCATTCCTTCCTGGTGTTGATAATTTTAATGACCAGCACTGTACCTAAGATTACATGCAGTCTAAAAAATTGTGAACCTCCGCATACAATCTTATAAGAGTACAATCGCACGCTGTTTGTGTTGCGTAATATAGCAGACAGGTGAGCAGCAGCATATAGAGAGCATACAGAGAGCTCAAGTGTCATAAGTTTACTACATCAAAGTAATACGATACTAGTATATTATACAATATTTGTTTTCATTGCAACCATTATTCTTACGTTTATTTACTTTTACCTATATATATATATATATATATATATATATATCATTATTAAATCACAGCTATTAATGTTGATTTACTTCCTTTCAGGAAATCGTAGATTGAAGTACCATGAAGGAAGGAGAAAATATTTAATCTGCTGAGATCTATTTTAACGTCAAGAAAAGTTAGAAGAAATGCATAACTTTAGATGGTGACCATGTAGAGAAGTCTTAAGAATAATAAATACAAATTAAGTTTCTATCTCTATTATTTTTAATAATAATTAAGACTTTATGATAGTGCGATAACTTCAATCTACGGCTTTCTGAAACCAACGTCAATAGCTGTAATATACATCATTCTGTACATAAAAGTCATTTAATATTCAGTATAAATTTTAACTTTAAATCTCGGTTATTTCTTAGTTATGATCAAGACTTTAAGATAATCTCCTTTATACATATAACACCACACCAGCCGAGTTACACCAGTTTCAGTCCAGTCGTCAGATGAGGTTCAGATTTTTTTACACTCATGTTCTGAAGAAGCTAATGTGCGGTTTTATATATTAGCTTGATACAAAGGTTTGTAGAGTAGGCTGATGGCTCAAATATCATACTCCTCAATGGAGTCGGATTCAGAATTATGAGGAGTTCATTGTCAGTAGTCCCCGTATGACTTGTAATTGTAAGTGAAAAGTTAATCTAATAATTACTCCTTATATATTGGGTTGGCAACTAAGTAATTGCGGATTTTTTTTAGAAAATCAAAGACAATTTTTTCATGGAACTAAATAACTTTATTCTGTAATGTATTGCCCATTTTGATCAATGACCTTTTGCCATCTTTCAGGCAGTATCATAATCCCACATTCATAAAACTTCTGGTTTTTATTAGCAAAAAACTGAATCAGGTACGATTTGACATCATCATCATTATTGAAATTTTTACCATTCAAGGAGTTTTGTAAAGATCGAAACAAAAAGTAATCAGATGGTGCAAGATCAGGACTATATGGTGGATGTGGCAAAACATCCCAACCAAGCTCCAACAATTTTTGCCGAGTGACCAAAGATGTGTGTGACCTAGCATTGTCATGATGGAATACAACACCTTTTCGATTTGTCAATTTGGGCCGCTTTTTTTCAACTGTATTGTTTAATTTCGTTAGTTGTTCAATGTAGACATCAGAATTGATCGTTCGGTTGGGTGGTAAGAGTTCAAAGTAGACAATTCCTTTGTAATCCCACCAAACTGATAACAAAACCTTCTTTTGATGAATATCAGCTTTTGATGTTGTTTGAGTGTGTTCACCTGGCCTGCTCCACGATCTTTTCCGCTTGATATTGTTGTAAACAACCCATTTTTCATTGCCAGTTATCAGTCGTTTTAAAAATGGATCACGTTTCTTTAGCAAATCGCAGCTGTTAATGCGTTGCGTTAAATGCGGGTTCGGGAGGAACCCATATATCGAGTTTTTGAACAAAGCCAAGTTGTTTTAAGTGATTTTCAATGCATGTATGTGATACATGAAGCTTCTCTGCAATCTCACGTGTTGTACTGTGACGATCCGAATCGATTATTGCTTTGATTTGGGCGTCATCAACTTCAACTGGATGACCAGAGTGTTTTTCATCTTTGAGTGAAAAATCACCAGAACGAATTTTGGTAAACCAATTTTGACACTACCGTTCCCTTAAGGCTTCTTCACCATAAACATCACATAACTTTTTATGAGCTTACAATGCGTTTTTCCCTTTGCGGAAAAAAAAAAGCAAAATATGACGAAAATTTTCCTTTTGATTTTCCATTCTTCAACGAAGGCTAAGCGAAAACTACGCAACCGATCAAAAAACTTTTTTTACTGATTGACAGCTGAATTGCCAACTATCAAATAACAAAATGTGTTTTACATTTGTACTATGTCTGCAAACCTAAAAATTCAACTGACGTCATCTATGAGTGAAATCCGCAATTACTTAGTTGCCAACCCAATATATATATATATATATATATATAAATGTAATGTGTGTTTGTTCAAAGCCACTAATCTCCGAAACTACTGGAGCATTTGATCTGAAATTTTGACAGAACGTTGCTTTTGAATCCGGACGGGTTTTCATGTACTTATTATTTCGTAATTTACTCTAAATTGTTTGAAATTTAATTTTAAGTATTTTCTGGTGTTATGACGTCATATGATGTCAGGTTTCTCTCTGAATGCAAAAATGTATACTTTACACACAGTTTTTTCGGGATTATTACATATTTTTACTATAATTATGATTATCGATTGGAATATTTATCTTTTTTTTTTTTTTTTTGTTCTTTGATACTTAATGAGGATTATTTTTCGAATAAATCCTTTTTTTTAATGATTAATCTTTTAACAGCTAAAATTCCGTTTTGTAATTTTGGCAAAATTCGATAGTATTATCGCGGGATGTTTATGATTTAGCTTACAAATTACAACTTACTTTTTCAGTAATTTCACGCAGAATTTGTTTATTTCTTAATTAATATTATTAATATTTTTACGAATCAAAACTTCGCACTGATAAGGGTAGTTCAGTTCTTCTTACTGCAATTAACGTTAGCATTGTATTTTGGTAGTGCTATGTTACTCGCGTCATTAATGATACTTCCAGTTCTCTGTTATATTTTGAATGTAGACAGTCACCTTAATTATTTTGTGATACATAGCATTGCTATTAATCTGTGTCTTTTATGATAGTGTTGATTTTGTGTGAGTATAGTTTATTTTTTTATTGTTCTTCATTTAGTTTTTTTTTAATTATTTTTCTTATTTCTCAGTGCAATTGGTGAGAATTCTGTTCTGTCAATTAATTTTCTTTTGAATTCAAACTATATAGTAAAATTGACCTGTTTGGAGAGATATGTTGAAGTGGGATGAAATATTCTGTTTCCCATTGCTTCGGAATTGAGCTGTGTTGATTGATTTACGTTTGGAGTTAAATATTTTGTTAGTACTTTTTATTTTTCCCCTTTTTGTTCCTGTATTTTTTCCTTCTGTAATGTTTTCCAATTTTATATGTTTTAAATTTAACTTTCTTATTTTTAAATGCAGTCAATCAGCTTTCATTGTCTGTTACATTTTGAACGTAGGCAGCCACCTTAATTATTTTGTGATACATTGCATTGCTATTGAGCTGTGTCTTTTACGATAGTGTTGATTATGTCTGAGCATAGTTTATTTTTTCATTGTTCTTCATTTAATTTTTTAATTGTTTTTCTTATTTCTCAGTGCAATTGGTGAGAATTCTGTTTTATCAATTAATTTTCATTTGAATTCAAACTATATAGTAAAGTTGACCTCTTAGGAGAGCTTTGTTCAAGTAGAATGAAATGTTCTGTTTCCCATTGCATCGCTATTGAGCTGTGTCGAATGATTTACGTTTGAAGTTAAATATTTCGTTAGTATTTTTATTTCCCCCCCTTTTTGTTCCTGTTTTTTTCCCCTTTTTAAATGTTTTGCAATTTTATATGTTTTAGTTTGAACCTTCTTTCTTCTTTTTAAGTGCAGTCAATCAGCGCCTGGAGGAACTGGTAAAACATTCCTTATCAAATTTATTCTGGCAGCAGTTACGATCACAAAATGACATAGTCTTAGCTCTTGCGTCATCAGGTATAGCTGCAATATTCTTACCAGGCGGAAGAACTGCTTATTCCGCTTTGAAACTGCCATTGATCATTAAAATCATTGAAACTCCCACATGCAATATTTCCAGAGCATCATGCTTGGGAAAAATATTGCAGAAATGCAAACTTATTGTTTGGGATGAAAGCACAATGGCACACAAAAAATCGCTTGAAGCTCTTGATCGATTATTGCAAGATTTGCGTGGAAACACTAGATCGTTTTTTCGTTAATATTGCTTGCCGGATATTTCAGGCAAACATTACCTGTAATTCCTCGATTAACACCAGCAGATGAAATAAATGCTTCTTTGAAACACTCTGTTTTGTGGCGACATGTGAAGACTTTGAAATTAATTACAAATTTGCGTGTCCAGTTGCAAAATGATCGATCAGCTGAAATTTTCTCAAATAAATTGTTGGATATTAGAAACGGAAAGTTGCCAGTAGATTTGACCTCAGGGAAAATTTCATTGCCTCTTAACTTCTGCAATTTGGTGACATCCAAAGGAGAATTGGTTGAGAGGGTATTTCCTGACATTCAAACCAATTTTAAGAATCCAAATTGGCTAAGTGAACGTGCTATTCTTGTTGCCAAGAACAAAGACGTCTACCAGCTTAACAACATCATTCAGTCTCGCATTCAAAATGAGACAGTCACCTAAGAGTCTGTTGACACTGTTGTGGAAGTAGATGAAGCAGTGAATTTCCCTACAGAATTTTTGAATTCACTTGATCTGTCAGGAATGCCGCCCCACATACTGCAGTTGAAAGTTGGTGTGCCAACTATCATGTTACGAAATATCAACTAGCCAAAGCTGTGTAATGGTGCGCGGTTTGCAGTAAAAAAATTAATGAGCAACGTCATAAAGGCAACAATTTTGACAGGACCTTTCAATGGTGAAGATGTCCTCATTACTAGCATTCCTATGATACCAACTTATATGCCATTTCAGTTTAAGAGATTGCAATTCCCAATTCGATTGGCATTTGCAATCACTATCAATAAAGCTCAGGTGCAATCTCTAGAATTGTGCGGCTTAGATTTAGAGGCAGATTGCTTCTCTCATGGACAAATAAATGTTGCATGTTCCAGAGTAGGCAAACTAGACAATCTATATATCTACGCCGAAAATCTAAAAACAAAGAATGTTGTGTACCCTGAAGCATTGTAAAACCAATTTGTGTATATTTTAACAGTTTAAGACTGCGTTTTTTTTTTACTTAAATAAATGTAATTTTTTTATCAGTTTTGGGCTGTTTATCATTTCTATGTTTTTTACTATTTTATGAACTGCATGAACCTATTTATGTATTTTTGCATTTAATTTATTATTATGATTATTTATTTTTGTGATTTGCGTTTATATAATTTTTGCTTATGATTGTTTCTTATACATTTTTCTGATATGCATTTATTTTGGCTTGCTACTATTTTATGAACTACATGAACCTATTTATATACACGTATTTAATTTATTATTATGATTATTTATTTTTATGATTTGCATTTATATAATTTTTGCTTATGATTATTTCTTATATATTTTTGTGTTATTATGCATATATTTTGGTTTATTATTATTTCTTGTATATTTTTGTGATTTGTCAATGCATTTCATTGTCACATTGAATCTTTAAATGTTCTGAAAGAATGCCATCCCACATGCTGCAGTTGAAATTTAGCATGCCAATTATGTTGAGAAATATCAACCAGCTAAAGCTGTGTAATAGTACGCGACTTGCAATAAAAATATGTACATATTTTAACTGTTTAGGACTGTTTTTTTTATTTAAATTAAAGTAATTTTTGTATCAGTTTCGGGCTGTTTATCATTTCTCTATGTTTATTAATATTTTATGAACTGCATGATCAGATTTATGTATTTTTGCATTTAAGTTATTACTAAGATTAAATCTCTGTAATTAACATCTCTGTAATTAAACCAGACTATCCATTAAAGAAAATTATGGCCATTATAAGATTCTTAATTGGCTGGATGGACAATTTTTTTTTTTGTTTTCATTTAACCAGACTGAGCCACAGCAACACGTGGCAGGTTATAGCTAGTATATATATATACTCTTCTTTTCTCTATAAGTATTTGTTTTATGATAATTGACTGATTATAATGAATGCAACATTAATCACATTGAGTAATTAAAAGTTATTACATTACTTTATCTTAATACAATAACAACCACAAATGTAATAGCAATTAATATTACCACAGATAAGTTCGATGCAGCACATAAAACAAGTTTTGCAATCGAATCTCATTGGTAAACTAATAGATAATTATACTATTAATAACATGAATTAAAAATAATTTACAGTTCAATGTTTGTGTGTTGGAAATTCCAAGAATATCGATCCATTCTGTAAGAATATATCAATTATTTGCTTAATATCCCAGTAGAATCTGAAATTTCTGAGTTAGAACAGCACGCGTATTTCGATAGTAATGTGATAAGTGGTTACACGCTATTTCTTTAGAGTGTCATTGAATTTCAGTAAAGACAGTAATAGAATATAATGGGGAGATCAATAACAGTTAGAATCGATGACCTTAATCGTCCGATATTGTAAGGGATGTTTGACAAGAATTGTACAAATGAGGATGTTTTCGAGATTTTATTTGTGTACCGAAACTGAACAATCTATTTTCCTTTTTTAGTACTTTAGAAAATATAAATGGTGCTAACATGCCTTTATAAGATTTTTGTAAAACATTTTATTCAGTGTATTGAATAAATAAATTTATGTTACCTAAATAATCTTGTTAAAGCTATTTATCTGTAAAGGTACTCTCATAAATTTATTTCCTAATCATTGGTGTTAAAATTTAATACCTCAGATTTTTCTACTGAATAATTTCTTTTCATATTTGGAGCGTTGATGAAGAATTACAAATAAAGTCACTCAAAATGGGATAGTTTTAATTTTTCCCCTGAATAGGGAAAAGTGATACTGTTACACATTTCAAAGGAATTAAATTATGGTGTTAACGTCTTGGTGAAATTAAATTAGTACAATTAATTTCTTACAAACAAATTCACCCTTATGAATTCAAGTTTTTCTTGTAATTTATTTCCCATCACGAAATTGGCATCATTTTGACTCAAAGAATTTTTTCATTGAAGCTTCAGAGCTATTGAGGATGCAAATAGATATTTTAATGTTAAATATAAGTTAATTAAAGATGAATTTCATTCTTCTTTTAGTTTTCAAACATCTTTACTCCAACAGAGTGCAAAACTTAAGCAACTTTTCAGACTGCGCCGTAATTTCAAAAAAATAATCAACTGGGTGACGTGAAATTCACTCTATAGAGGCACAATGCAGCACTTAAAGATTGCTGAAAGCATATTACATAAAAAAATTAATTGCTGTCACACATTATGGAACAAACCAGAAAAGGGCTTCACTGACAGAATGGCATTAGTAAAAAACATTGTCTGGTCATGAGGAAGAAAAACAAACATAAGTCCCTTAGTAAGGGATATGTAGTCCCTAACTACAAAGGTTGCGTGACGCTGCCTGTTCCATACTCAGTACCAAATTATCCTGCAGTTCTTGAGGTAAGAATAGCCGCTCTTCAAGGAACATCTGTTTTAGATGTCTGGTGTACTGCGGAGGATACGATCTTGCTCCCAGACATCTCCCCAAAGCATCCCACACATGTTCGATGAAAAGAAGCACGCAAGCAAATCTATTCTGTACATCTCCACATCTTCTAGAAGATAAATAGTGGAGGGGGAAAAAGGCCATGTCTCCTGAAATCAATGGTTAAAAATAACAATGTGTAAGAAAATTCTCGCTTTATGCTTACTATTACAGCGTCGTTTAAAGGTTCACAGGTTGCTCGCTTCCTGTACATTGTTTGGTGAAAATTGCTTGTTTAGATGTTTTTAATCCATCACTTAAATTTTTGCCAACGAGTTTCGAAACACTTTGTATATTTATTGATTTATCACTTTCACATGTATGAAGGAAAAGTACCTTATTTTTTCAAACTAATGGATCCGTTTATAAGCTCCTTCCTCCGAAATTTATCATAATGGATGCGACAAGAATTCTTAACATACGCGGAATTACATACATATTGTATTCTTGACATAACATCCAATACCTGTTTTAGTAAGAATGAATGTATAGAAATTCAATAAACTTTTTAACTTCTCAGATTGATGTTTTAATTACAGAAGAAGTCTTAATAAAACAAATTCCACTCCCGAGCAACGCAGGGTATTTTAGTTTTTTAAGAATAAATGAGTCTATGGACATATCTTATGAAATTTGAGGAAATCTTTTTATGCCATTTTATTTTTGTTTTTGTAAGAATAACCAGTAGCAAATAATTATTAATTGCATTAACAAAACTTTTTTCACAGTACAATCGAATCTTTGTTCCAAATTGATTTTTGTGCTGCATTAAATAAAACAGAATTATTTAACTAATTGCAACAGCGTTAGAGGAATTCATTTCAGCCTATTTCACTTTCTGACTAATTTGAATAGCAATGTTAAATTTCATCGTTAGAAAGACCAGCTAATCCCACCCCCTCTCTTTCATGACCTTGCATCGTCATATATTGAATTACCCTATAACAAATCGTGGGCAGAATCAGAGTCTCTTAATCATATCGATTTTTTGTGTAAAGAATAGAATGTGTGTAACATAGTGATTGAAGAATGGATTTATTTGATTAAGCTAAATGGGTGCCAGCTTCGAAACGTGGGTGTAGAGAAGAGTGAAAAAAAATCCATCCTCGCAATTCGTGCCGAGTAATTACTTTTTTCTTGTTAACAGTGATGAAAAAAACACTGGTTCTGGACTTTCCAAAATGATTTTTATTTTATTTTTCAGCAATTTATTTTTTCATATTGTATGTGTAGTGTTTTTATTGCATTTTTTTTTTCAAATAAGTTTTATTATCCATTTTCTCCACACTCATTTTACACCAAAGTTCAAAAATATTTCATTCTATCAGTACTCGATAACGTTACATATGCATCGTTTGATCAGTACATGATAATATTATTTATCACTTATTGGGTTATGAACCATCGAAGATGCGATAAATAACCAGTCAATAAATTGTCTGTCAAGTAACTCTAGTTACATTTAATCCTTCCGTTAGATTGGTCAAAAATTAACTTTTATTACAAATAAGAAGCGTTAACAGAATCGCATCCTACACTTAGAACGATCGTCCTTCATTATTTAACTATAAGCCATCTTTCCCACTAATTGTGTAGTCATTAATTAAGAGACTGTAATCGAAGATGTGTAAGAGCAAGATAGAATGCATAATTCGTCAATTCTAAATTATGATTAACTAATAAAGTCTTAGCTTACCAATTCATTCATTCTGATTCGTCCACTTGTGACATTGGGCTATTCGCGGTTTCTTTTCACTAACCTTGGGGACTTTCAATTGAGATTGATTGCTTTCACTAAACAACCTTTGCCCAACCAAAAATGAAACGTGATGCATAATGTTAGTATGTAAAGCAGTTAGGAATGAAGTGAAGTGTCAGGAATTATATAAACTCCGTCGGAAGGAGTAGAGTATCAGAAAGGAGATCTGAAAGAGTAGACGAAGGAGGATCTGAGAGAAATAATGTAGATGAGATGAGATGAGGTGAAGCCGAAGTGTCAGGAATTAGTCACTTGGAGGAAAGGAGGAATTAAAGTCTATTGTGGAAGGTTCGAGTAGTGATTGTCGTAGAAAGATTGATCTAGTGTTTTCAACAGTGGTTCCGGAATTTGAGTTGCAGTCGAGGCAGGACTATTGTTAAGAGGTTGTTAGATTACTATTGGTGGGTTGAATTAAGGTGTTGGACAGCTTAACCTGGAGAGCGTTGTTATTGGTGTCATAGTAAATATATACTAATAAATAGTGAAAGTTGTTTTGGTGGTTCTGTAATTATTTGTGTCGTAGTATTTAATATTTGAATTTAGTGATGGCACAAGAGGACGCCCGGGTCGGGCGGGCGTTACACACTCAAACAAACGATTCTTATCTTAATACTTTGCTTAGATTCACATCAATCCAAAAGATTGACTACGATGCTTTAATACAACTTACAAATATTTATCAGCCTGACTTTATCTTCTATCACCCTTTATTTTCTTTTCAATTCTATTTCATTTTTTATTTCATTATCTCTAATTCAATTCATTGCACTGCTTATATTCACCTAATTTACCTAATCACGTTTCATTTTTGTTGTGAAGAATTGTAATTTAATGCAATTAAAAATTATTATAAAGTATCCTAGGTTACTGAATAGAAAATTGAGAATAGAGACGTAAAATAAAGATTCTAATTTAGAAACCTATTTTACTTAAAAACAGCAAAAGTGGAAGATCAGGAAGATACATTTGTAAATAATATCTGAGTATCCACTCTTGTAAAATCACCTTCACGCACCAATATCATTTGCTAAATAACTTTGAAACATCCTCCATTTTCTCTTATCACTCTAATACCTGAGATCTGTCTATCTGATAATTTCCTATTCAATACACTTCTTATATAAAATATTAACTTATAAAAGTCCTGGTCCTTTCACAAGGTTCTCAATTCAAATAACTCAATGAAGTAGCCCAAAAGGTGAGCTGAAGGATAAAAAGCTTGAGAATCCGTTATAGTGCTTGATATGTTAAAATCAAATATACACCATTCACACAATTAGTTCTTAATAATACTAAATATGAATTATTTGACCAGTTTTTCATAATATTACATCTGCATCTTTTTATTAGTATTTGACAGATTTTTTTTTTATGTTAAAATACTGTTTAAACAAAAGCTAATATTTTTAAGTAAGGGGGGAATTTCTAATACCACGTTAAACATGAATTGAAAATGAATTTTTTTTTTCAAATACTGATTATTTGATAGCAAACAATTTTTTAAGTGAAGAGGGAAACATTCCATGCCATGCAACATGAAATAGAAATGTAGATTCTTTTTTTGTTAAAATCAATAGCTAATAATTTTAAAGTAAGGATTAAATCGTTTTCATATCATACAGCATGAAATGGAAATGTAAGATTTTTTTTGTATGTTAAAATACGGATTAATTAAAAGTTAGTATTTTTAAGAAGCAGATATCGGACCAAACCACCATAAAGTAAAATAACATTATCTAGCACATGGAATTACATAATCTTTATTACATATTATATGATCTATAGCAACAAATATTCTAAAGAAATATAATTTTTATAAACTTATTTAGCTCATAATCTCCACACTATCGTATACTACCAGAATCATACTATATCTACTTTATAATTCCCTCCCAAACAAAGCCACAAACTCGCATAAATAGTTAGAGCCTATCGACCTGACTTCTATTAGAATTAGTAATTTGTTACGTTTCATCTCTAGATCACTGCTCCGATCGGAAACTCATTTGGAACTTCGATCCTGGGGCTTTGATGGTCCGCCCCTGGTGGATAAGCCCTGTCAAATCCTTTCTGCAAGAAGCCTACGGCGTTTCGATTCCACTCCACTGGAGGAATAGTTAACGGACAATAAATTAGCAACTCACGTGGTTTAATCATTCGGATATGTACAGAACTTTCACATGTATCAACTAAGTCCCGGAAATGGGATTGTAGGACGTATTGTTCTAGTACAGCGGAACAGAGAAATGGTGAGAAGTGTGAAATGGAATTCAATGAATCATGGATGTTAAGATGTGTGCTTCCATTATCTGACTGGTTAGTAGTGGTTAATTACCTCGAAAGCAAAGAACGTCTGTTCAAAAGTAGCGCTGTGAGAGAACGATTTAAATGAATCGGATTTGAATATACTTCGAATTATTGCCGGAAATCGATCTAAGTTAAATCGCTAAAACGAGAATTAAATTACTGCAGAATCTCTAACTTTATTTCAAGGGATGAGGAAATTATGAATAGACGAACATTTTATTGATTCGTTATATGCTTCATATTTGTGAAGTTGTGCAACTAAGGCGAAGTTGCATAAACTTTTTCACCAAAGGTTGAAAAAATAAATACGTGACTGTTGGAAGAAACATGAAAGCTATTTATAATACAGCGATTCAGTTTATATATATCAAACAATAAGTGGCGCGTCTCTAATATCCGACTTGTTTATAATCTTAAATATTAGTCTCATCGCAGATCTAAAGTTCAGCTTAATTCTAAACACAAATAGCAAAAATAGTTACTCAAAATCAGTTCTAGAATATATTCTATTACCTTTCAAATCCGCTACAACACGTAATGCTCGCTACTTGTTCGCTTGTCCCTCTACGTGGATATTAATAATATATATAAAATATCAAACGTTACTCTTACCAAGGGTACGATGCTAGTAAATATACAATGGAGAAACAGTCGCTATAGATCATATAGACGAGCACGAAACTTCCCTTCACTAATAAAAGCATTTATAGATTTTATATCTTTCAACTACCGCCATCTTTCTATTGGCGTAACATTTCTAAGACTCTGTGATCTTCCTATGTCGATTTTATATAATTTCCTTATACCTATTCAGTACATTTCTAAAGTGTACCAAATTAAGTAACTACGTTTCATTTGGTTGGAGAGCTGTTTATTTAAGTATGATATAAGTTGAAATAAGTTTCACGAATAGCCCATTTTACAAGTATTTCAAAAAGATATAAAACGTAAACAACTCAATTTGATAAGTCAACTGTATTTAACAATATTGTTATGATTTTTAAAAGTCGAGTGCGATGATTTTATTCTTCTGCATCAATTGTACTTGTTCCACTGAGCCACCTGCATACGTTTCCTGAAATCAGTTTATGCAAAGAGATTAAAAAAACCGATATTAATTTACAGTGGGACTTTATCGCGTTTTCTCTTCAATTAGAAATTTATGTCTTAAATATGATAGTGTCTCAATTGAAAATCTCTATCAACGAATGAAACGTGACTTACATAGATTAGATAAAAAAAATTATAGAAGTGTAGTTATTGACTTTAGAAATTGTATTTATAATCAGCAAAGAATTTAATGCGAAGTTAATTAGTGTCAGAGGGAGAGAAAGAAAGAGAGAGAAATTGAAACAAAGGAATGATGACCTCACTGACAGGAGTAGGGAGTTGTTCGATAATAGCCAGGAAAGATTTGAATAGGGTCAGTGAATCAGATCTACATCACTAAGCATACTTAAAACTCTAACCCTACTGGTCCGCATCAGATAACATTAATCTTCATATCAGACGCGTATGGAGATTTTTTCACATATATATAGTAAGCTAAGAAAGGACTTTGAATATTTATATGTCTGAATTAATTAACTTAGGTATAATCACTGCAAGACTTCCTATTATTTTGACTACTGATTCTAATAACGGCACAAACAAATGAAGGAAATAAAATCAGGGCGAGAGATACTAAATGTATTTTTGCTTTGATAGAAAGCTAATGTTTTCATAGACGTAATTTTTATATCCGTTTCTCGATTTTTTCAAAATTCTTATTGTACTTGAACTCTACATGTGTTCTCAATGTAATGTATTTGTTTGATTGTTAACAAGTGTTGTTGGTGTGCTGAGAAATAAAGAAGATGGAGACCCCACGAAGCGTCATTGCTCTCAACCTTGCGCCTTGGAACAATTACCTCTTCTCAAGGATGAAGAAAAGCTGCGAGTCTCCTGTCTATGGGCCATTATTATTTCGTGAACGTAATGTTAATCCTATGGAATTTTTACTACCATCATCAAATCTTTATTAAAAATAGAGCATCGAAAATAGCAAAAAAAAAATTACATTTCTCCTCGACTTTTGAAAATATTTTAAAATACTATTTAACAACCAGAAAAACCACATAGGAATTATTAAAATAAGGATAAAAATATTAATAAAAATAGAAAAAAATGTAAATGCGCAGAGATCTCCATTATGCTTTGTTCTTTCGGATGTTCCTTTTTTGCATTCATATAGATAAAATAGTAAATATTTGAAGACGGTTGTAGTAACTCCATAGGATTAGCATAACGTTCTAGAAAACAAAATGGCCGTTAGAAGGGAGACCTAAGTGGCATCATTTTCGTTCTGATTATGAAGGAAAAGCTTCCATTTATGCCTGGTATCGAACAACCACCACCAGAAATGTTCTCTGATGAATTTTCTTCAATAGTCACTCATTTTTCCAAGTGCTTGGAAAACGACTATTTGTAAAATGGAATAGTGCTTTACCTGAAGAATGTTTGCAGCATTTAGGTACAATATGGACTGTCAAAATGTGGTAAAAAAATTTATGGCTACTACTAACTTTTCAACAAAGCCTCGTACAGTAGATTTTTCTTAGTATGTGGCTAGAGTAGTTTAAGAAGTAAGAGAGACATTGAGTGGAATAAATGACACATTTATTTTTACAGTAACTGGCAAAGAGCTCACTTATGCTTCTTTTTCTATCTTCTGTTAAAGTTATTTGTTCCCTGAAGTTGATGCTAACTTTGTTACGCTGTGCCATTCGTTGTTTTCCCTTCACTAACCTCAAGAAGTTTGTAGTAATTTGTATAGCAGAAAATTACAATTTCTTCCACACCAAATGAATCGTATGAAGATAAGAAGTGTGCTGAATTGACCTTATAATTGAGCTTTACGATGTCTGTAGAGTTAAATAAAGAAAAGCAGCCGCGGAACAACTTTTATTTACAGAGACTCTACGATAGAGATATAACAATGTTACTCAAAAATATTTGCTTTAATCTTTGTTGTATTTGTTCATAAACTAAGTTTGGTGCATTAAAAGAAAGCTCTGTTTAATTATCAAAGTTTTAAAATTCTGTCATTGAAAAACATTGAAAGTTAATAGAATATAACTTTTTCATTAGGTGATCATTTCTTATTTTCCTACTTGTTAATATACTTGATTGAAGAATGTGCAATATCTCGACCCAAAAAAAAATTCGCAATGCATTATTCAGAAAGGGTTTACAATTTCTTTCCTCAATACATAACGATAGAAGTTTATTTTATGTTTCCATTACATATATTTCGCTGATTCTCAATAAATTGCATGTTTGCAGTTATGACTGTTTTGTACAATACATAAAAAAGGATTTCTGAATAAATCTAGTAATGGTATTACTTTGTGAAAAACATTAAACAGTTCTTGATGTTCAGTAAATTATCAATTTCCCAACATACTACAATCTCCAAGCTGACATTGAACTCTGTGATGCGGAAGATGAATTTTGCTTGCAGTAGGAAAGATGGTTATAATTCCATTATTATAAACGAGTTTAAAATATAATTAAAGTAAAATGAAGTGAGAAGAAAAGGAAAATTTTCCATATAACTCTTTAATTTATTAAAAAATAATTTATTGGTTTTCGGAAACAAATTGAATTAGATTAAATATTCGAAGACTAAATACAAATTGCATACTCGAAGTAAAAATTAAGTTTTTTTTCAGGGTTTCAAAAGAACATTTAAGCAATTCCAAACATATTTTGCTTTGATATTATGGTTCAAAACTAATTAAGTACGAATCATTGTAATGAGTGTAAAGTTTCCAGGCTTTTATTATGCTAACTATTTAAATACAGAGAAATAATGATAAGAAGCTCAGTCTCATGTATACGTAATAACAAGGGTTATAATAAGAATCTGTAGAATGTTCTACGCATATCCTTTTAGAAAAACTCCTTAAATGATTTTAAAGTAAATGTATATTTTTTCCTATTATCTAGTACCTTTCAAGATAGAGACACATATCATTTCTAAATTCTATTTAGAGAGTTCTATATTTCATAAAACTCAAAACTGCAAGCTTAACTGTAATTTTTAATTACAGTTATGGATATTAGTTATCCACTATTCTATCATAATTAAGTGAATAACAAAAAATAAAAATTTTGTGTAACACAATGTAAGAACAAAGATAAGCTCACTATATCAAACTAAATGACATCAAAATGATTGTTAAAGATCATGATAGAACAATTTTAAAAAACACTCACTGAAAAGATCCAATGAACTAGTTTATTAATTCTAAACCATATTCTTAAAGAACGCCATTTGAATGCAAATCGAAGTTCTTGGCGTAAAATTGAATCAACAAACATTTTATTGATTATAACTAAATCGCTCTGTCTAACGATCGTCAGAAAATCTAATGTTTTACATGCAATTCGATTGAAAATGGACTACATATAACAAAACACTGACCCTCAATATGAAATAAATAACCACTTTCTTATAATCTACTTACAATGAAAATCTTTTTCCTGAATGACTTTGAAAAAAAAAACTGATGAGAAAATAAATTTTCTTTCAGTTTCATTTTTACAACGTAATCATACGAAGCGAATCTAAATATTTATGAAGCCAAAATAAAAGATTCCCGCACATTTTCTGAGGCTGGATATTAACTACTCTCTGAAAAATGACGTGATTTAAGCAAACAGTAGACGTTTTATTATTTTCCTTATTATACGATCAGCGACTTTGCTTATCAGATTTTATCCAAAAGTAATGAATTTCGTATTCGAATCATTTTATTAAAACAATAACTTATGTAGGTGTGTGTCTTTGTTATCTAGGAAGTGAATTTGTTTATTGCTAATGGCAAATAAAAAAATGGAACTTCACATTTTATAAGTTGTTGTGCTGAAGCATTAAGGATAAGGTAAATACTTTAATACGCAAAGTCAAATAAATTATTTCCTTCCTGATCTCCCTTTTGTAAGAAGAATATTTCCGAATATTCTGAAGATACACGAAATCCTTAACGATAACAAACTGTGTGTAATATGTTTGTTAAAAATAAAAATATGTCTATAATATTAAACTTATTAATATATTATCCAATTACGTTTAATAAGCGATTCATCGGGTCTCATAATTTTATATTTATTTGTAAGTACGAGGTTATATTAAAAAGGAAGTCATACTATTTTATCCTTATTTTATCTCATCATTTGCACTACTTTCCATTATCACCAATAAATATCTATAGTGTCTCATAGTACGAAGTATCCTAAAAGTTCCCGTAGTGACGATTCATAAATTCATCATACGTAAACAAATAACTTTAAAAAAAATATTTTATGCTAATTGCGGAAAGCATTTCTAACTTAAAATAGAAAGAAATTTTGAACTTATAGGTATAACACATGTTTTAAATGTCCCTTCTTTTCTTGGAGGCAAAGCTGAGTTCTTTTGCACGTCATTTGAGAAACACTTTTTCAAGATGTTGATAGTGGCTTCTAGTATCCTTTGAGTAGTATGGGCATTTTCAGATTATTGTCTTATTATACGTTGTTCTCTAAATATTTCCATAAAAAATATCAGGAAATGCTCAGATATAGAGAACGAGGCTGTGAGTTAATAGAAAGCAGTCCAATATGCCATACGAGAAATGAAATCATAGACATATTTCCAGATTTATTTTTTTTTTTTTGGCCATTGTTTCATCTTAAGAAATTTTTCGATACCTGGTTTTTCTAATCTGAGAATTCTCTGAATATTTTTCTGAGGAGATATTCAAGGAACCAAGTTTATGAAAATATCTCCCAAACAATAGATGATCTGAAGTTCGTCGTATTACTCAAAGGATACAAGAAATCGCCATCAGTGTCTTGAAACGAGTTTTTCAAAATATTCGCAAACTCAGCTTTGACCCTTAGAAAGGGCGCATATTTTGAACATTTGTTGTATTTGTAAGCTCATGGTTTTTCTTTGTTGTATCAAAATGCTTTTCACCATTAGCATAAAAATTATTGTTTTAATTTTCATTGTTTTCGTATAAGAAATGTATGGGTGTCGTAAAAGTTCATGTACGAATTGTCAATACAGGAACTTTTACGGCTCACGATTTTTACATATTTGAAGTTCCTGTATCATTTATCCCGCCTGGAACAATCAATGACTATACATTTGGCATATGTTCAAAATAACTAATATACTTAGCGAACGGTGTAAGGAAGTACCGCAATTAGCAGCTCGTTTTTTGGGAGGAGAGGCTAAAATAATTTAGACTTCTTAAATCTATCTTGTAATTACTGCAGTATATGGTACTGATGTTATGACTGTGGAGCATATAAATAAATGGTGTCTTGAATTTCAAAATGGAAGGATTAATGTTATAGTTGGACAAACAGGAAGGGCTTCGACTAGTTGGATTGATGATCTAGATTCAACTTTAAAACAAAACAGACATCTAATTATTCCTCTATTTTCCAATAAATTAGATCTTTCATATGGCATTCTATGGGATATTGTTTATCAATGTCTAGGTTATCGAAAAGGAACCTAGATGGTGTGCGGAAAGTGGTCTCCCCCGAAATTGATAAAATATTACATGAAATTGTTCAAGGCACCTTCACTAAATCTTCTTCAATGTTATGAGTAATATGATTAGTCCATAATAGTCATAGGTGATGAAACAAGGATATTTCTTTATTATTCTGATTGTAAAGCTAAACGGGTTACTTAAAAGCATTCTGGTTTCCCTGTTGCCAAAAAATTCAAAACAATACATTCTTGTGAATCCCAAAATAATTAAAAAAACTAGCATTGTAAACTGTCCAAATACATTCACTTGAATCGTAATACAATAAATATGTACTATCCTAGTTATATGAAAAGCCAGCTTCTGAATAATGAGAATCTGCATTTTGTTATTGACGTTGATAAGACAAAAGCAAAAGAAAATGTGATTCTAGGTACCATCCATGGGTATTGGGATCATATACATTTAAGGAAGTGTTCTTTTTAATTTGAAAAGGGAAAAAAAAACTTTACAAGTTGTTTGATGAGTAGACTTTTATGATCATTTTATAATTATTAAATCATCCAAAACATATCACTTAATACAACAGAGTAATACTTCATAATTAAGGGGAGTTACAATTCATTAAATAGAATGCACTATTTGAATCATCATAGAACTTTCGACCTAGTGAAAACTTGAACGCGTGTTTCTGGAAGTTGACTGAGAGCTTTGGGGTCGAAAGCATTTTTCGGTGGTTTAGTTACACTCCGAATCCTTACTTGCGAGTCAGAATTTCCTAGATAATAATAATTACAAAAAGGCTTCGCATATTGAAATACAGGTAGCTCTTATGTTGTTAGAGACATATCACATACTGATTTGAACTTACCAAGAGAAAATTTTCACATTTAAAATATATTTAACAATGTATTATAAGTAATACTAAGTTGAAAGGTTTTAAGAAGCTTTTGCACGTTATAAACATTGATAAATAAAATTAAATACCCACATCCTGAATATTAAAAATTACGCTTCATTACGGATATTTATTATTGAGATTCTTGTAAGTACTCATTTATTATCATTTTCGCAACAAAACATTTTGTTTCCTATCTTTTCTAAGTTCCATAACCTTTCTAATTAAAAAATTATTTTAATTCACATACAAATGAATTATTTTATCTATTAGAAGAAAGCTTATTCGAATTCATTATGAAATGCCTCGTACGACTTTTTATCCGCTTTTCCTACAGAAACAGACCTTTTTTAATATACTGCTGGTCATTAAAAATAGAACACCAGGAAGGAAGCAAATAACAATATCTAATTAATTGCACATATACGGTATAACAAAGATGAATGCATGGTTTAAATTACAGGTATTTTGGAGTACAAAGCATGCAGAATTCAATACCAAGAGCTACAGATTCTTTTATCAATTACATCTCTTAATCTTATTGGACATTTTGAGTCAAACTGCGCTTGGGTGCCAGGTACAAATGTACTATCCCATGCGGTTTTAAAATTATCCTAAGCCTATTTATACAAAATAGAATAATATAACTTCACTTACAGAAATAGTCCATGTGAATTTCTCCCGTAACTCAAACGCAAAAAGTAGTTTACGGAAATTTAATAATCGCAAAAAATTCAATGGAATTTAGAACTTAAAATTAAAGAAAGAACTAAAAATAGAGGAAATATCGTAATGCTTCAATTATTACTAAGTAATAACCAAGATATCTGAGTAAAATTTATTCTGCACATTGAAAGATTCTTATGTACATAATGTTCAAAATTACAGGTATTAATATTCATTTGTTTGCCTTCAGGAAATCGTAGATTGAAGTAACCCACAGTATGGCGAAGATAGAGATCGAGATCTGCGAGTTCTACAATAATGGCCATCGAAGGTCAAGAAGAAATGTATAACTCCAGACATTCTGAAATTATCTTAAGAATAATGAATAAAAATTGTTTATTTCTTGAATAGTTTTAGAAATAATTAAAACTTTACAATGCAGTTGTAATTTACAACATCATGGACAATCAATTAATATGCAAAATAAATTAATCCAATTATATCGATTATTTCTTTGTAATAATTAAACTTCATGATACTCCCTTGTAAGTTTTAGTTGCATTGTTTTTCAAATATATTAGCATTAATCTATAATCAGAAAATGAGGAAACTTTTAAAAGTCACATTATTTCCTCGTTAATTTTATTTTTATTTTTATAACTTTTTATTTTAACTATCAATCAATAATTTCACACAAAAAACTTTCTATGGAAATAAAAATAAAAATATTTCGATTTAGCTATTTAAAAAACTTTGATAATTATTCCAATATTTTACTTGGTGTTTTATACCAATATCTCCAAAATCTACTTTAAATAAAGAACGTATTACAATCGCAATAGTCAAACCAACGAAATATTTTTTCAGCGTTAGTGATAAGTAACTTTTCAACTGCTGATCAATCATTTCATAGAAAAACTTTTTGACAGGCAAGAAGGAAAAACTCAATCCCTTTTATGAGGTAATATTTGAAAATACACTTATTTAATAATTCACATAAAATCCTCACAAACATCATTTTACAAATTAGATATACAAAATAAAACTCACATCAATAATCTTTTCACAGTAAATAGGCGAAGAAATGACATTTTATTTTATTGTTCAAATCAGATAAAAGTTTGGTTAAAAAAACCAGTTGTCTATAAATCAAGAACTGTATAAAACCTAATTTTAATTGCTTTCCCTTTGGAGCATCAAGGCAATTTTATTTTTATTGGTGATTAAATAGACCTCAAAAGGAATTGATATACAAAACCAACTTTCGATTTCAGCATTACGAAACGACAAATTTCTATGTTCGCAAATAAAAAAAATTTAAAAATATATTACAAAATTATACACAACCTATTGTTTGAAATTCTTAATTATTTTCACTGTAGTCGACTGTAGGAAAGATGGATAGATATTTACTGAAGAGTTATTTCATTCACGAGAAATATATCAATGTATGAATATAAAGCTACAATTCAAACGAAATTCTTAAAATTATTTTTTTTATATTTCCAATGCAGATTATAAACAGTTTCAGCAAAAAAAAAAAAAAAAGAAGAAGAAGAAGAAGAAGGAAAAAAAAAAAAATTACAAAGGAACAAAATACAAAATATGAACAAGAAATGCTGCAACAAAATTCATTATTCCAACATGTCTCTAGCCTCCCAGTAACATTCAGAAAGAAGAGAGAGAAGGAGCAATTTTGAATCTAAAAAGAGGTTTCCATTAGCAATCATGTCCGGTGGCTAGGAGGGATTCAGCAACCACTCTATGTCTTGAGCCATTACTCAAATTGAAGACAGTATTCTTCCAAGATCTGTGAGTTAGACGATTGGAAAGGTCCTCCTGCGCTTGATAGATTTCTTAATAAAGTTTTTAATTGTACAGAGAGGAAAGGACCAGAAACATTCTGCTTAATTAAAGCACCCCTTTCAGCCAGATAGTCCGCTGTCTCGTTACCAGGGTCCCCACAATTTGCAGGAACCCACTGGAAGACAATAGTTTTCTCAATAGAAGCCAGATTCTAGGGGTGACGACGACAGTCCAAAATGTCCTGCGTTAAAGGATGTTCATCAGATACGATGGCTAGCAGCGCATTCTTTGAATCGCAGAGGACAACAGCTTTTGCGAACTTATCCAGGTGGCAGTGTAACTAGGATAGAGATGTGCAAATCGCAGCAATTTCTCTGTCAAATGCAGTACCTCTTCCCACAGGGATGTAAAAAAAAAAAACTCCTGCACCTGCATTAGTGCCAATGCTCAAGAGAAACCCATCAGTAAAATTCCGAAGCCCCTCGGGTTCGGGGTAGTAGGTGCGCAATATTTCAAGCACAAAGGCCCTTAAAATAGAAGAATATGTGTTGCTTTTAGTAACCCTTTGACACATGTCAAGATAAAATTGGGTGGCTGTCAATTTTATTGGTTTTTGTGGTGGAACGAGGAGTTCTGCTTAAGAAATTAAGCCGAGTGAAGTTTTTAACTGAAGGACACCCTAAAGAAAGCCCATCTGGGTCTTTTGATTTCTGTCAAGTCCCGACTGACCTCATTCCAAAGAGAAAAACATCCAGGTACTCTAATAATCTTTTCCTAAAGAATAAATGCCTTCTCTTGAATCGCAGTTCTAAGTGGCCAGTCACCAGTCAACAAAAGCATGGCATCTATTGGGGTGGTCTTTACACCCCCAGTAATAATACGTATGGCCTGATTTTGGATCCTTTTCAGGGGTTCGAGTACATTTTTCCAATCACAACAAGTGGTTCACAGCAATAAGTCAAAAGGAGGCGAATAAAAGCGTAGTAGATTTGAAGTTGGGTTGCTCTATTACCACCCCCCTTGCCCCGTCAAGGTGTTTTAAGGTACCTAGCCTCTTAGGGCATGGTTGGTAATGTCCTCCACGTGAAGCTTCCATGTTAGTTTGCCATCCAACGTCACTCCTAGATACTTAAAATCACCACAGGAGGGGATTTGGGAGCCCTTATATTCAAGTTGAAGGTTCAAAGATTGATACATAAGGGAAAATGTCACGCAGTATGATTTATTTAAGTTTGCCTCAATATTATTAGTATCACACCAATCCCCCAGAGCATTCAAAGCAGCAGACAGTTTAGTCTCCATACATGTTTTTGCGTTTACTTTTTTAGAAACTGTCCAGAAAATCAGATCCTCGGCGTATAAGTGGCATAAGACGCCTTGAGTATCCTTTATTTTCAGAATCAAATCACTAATATGTACCTTACTATACAAGAGTGTTGGTACAAGAAGCTTCGAATACAGTTAAAAAGATTTGCCCTAATACCTAGATTTGTGAGCTAAAATAGGAGGCTCTCATGCCATACATTGTCATAAGTAGACTTGAGGTCAATAAAAACTGCCGTCAGGACCTGTCTGCTATCCAAAGCATCCTTGACAAACTGGCTCGAGATCGTAAACGTCTTCCGGAACGCCTCCACTGCCACACTATTGAGGTCCCATGTCATCGTCGATTCATTCTCCTCTATTGACTCGTAACCACTGCGCCTTCACCATCAATTTAAACTTAGGAAACAAAAAAAAAATAGTCCGTGGTGAGAACTGGTGAGTATAGGTGGTGGTTGATGAACACAACATCTCGTCAAAATATGCGTATAAGCATGTGAGATGGTGTATTGTGTTGTGTAAGAGGTAATAATTTCCACCATCTAACAAATCGAGTTTCATTCGTTTCAAAAGCGTTTTCAACATATCTTTATGGTAACAGTGGTACATCAACGACGAAATTCTGTTGCAAAAGCTCAATATTTTCATCACTTACACTCGAACGTGGGTAATCTAGCCGTGGATTATTGTCTAAGGGGAGTCTCTTCCAGCTTTAAACCTAGAAAACCTCTCACATACTCGGGAATAACTCACAACTACGTCACTATTTACAGAGTTAATCATTTAGTACGTTTCCCTGGCCTAGTTTCAAATTTAAAATAAAATTTCATGTTCGTTAGTTGTTCTATTTTTCCTACGACAATGATGTGCTCACACGCTTTACGCAAAGAAATGCAGATAAGTCGAAAATAGTGGGAAATTTATGGAGTCACTAAGTACGTGTAGCTGAAGGTCGTTGCCATGCCACCTCACCGGTTTCATAAAAATAGCTCCCTTTATACTTTTTCTCGAGTGGATGTCATAGAACTTTTAGAATACACTGTGTATTATAAAATTCTACTTACCTTACAAATGGCAAATTGGATCCGAATCAATACTAAAACTTTTAAACTGGATCCGTTCATATATCTGTACACAGATTACTTCTTCTCACTGAACGTTCTGCTTTTTCACACTTCATAGTACTACGTCATCGTAAGAACATGTATAACTTGAACCACTTTATAATATTCCATTTTTCCTATTTACTACACTTCAATTTTCAATGTATGCACAGTAAAGTTGATTTACATAAATCTAAAGTCGTGGCTCATGAATGAATCTACGTCATAGGAATGTCTATATGGTGAGTTAAATGGAAATAAGAGTGAAAGTCCATTACTCCAAGAAATGATTTTTTCCTGAAAAACTGCCATTAGCCTTCGCAATTGGAAATGTGTGATCCTTTCGTACATTCATTCATCTCAACATCTTTGGCGTGTCCTTTACATCTGGAGGGACAAAATCTGTCAACATTGAAAACCTAGAAGGAGATCTTAACCAGCAATGACTCCTATGTAGACACTCCGTATGAAAACAAAGGAAACATTATTTGCATAATGAAATTGAATAATTTTCCCGCGTTGCTTAGCTGTGTCCTTTTTTTTTTTTCTTAATTAACATCCCAAAAGTCTTAAACTTTAAGTATTAAAAACTTACCACAAGAATAATCTTTCGCAAGAGTTTCCGTTTTAAATTGTAAATTTCTGTCCACCTTATATAAACGATGAAAAAATATTTTGAGTCTCATAATGTAAGAAAAACATCAATATTTCAATTATTCAGAAAGGAAAAAGCATCGAATTCACTGAAAAGCTCTAAAACGATTTCCTAATAAAAAATCACAACATTGAAAAATTCCAAGAAAGTATGCTTTTTTTTTATATATATTTTGGTATTTCGTATAAAATCGACTCGAATTTCCCTTTTTTACGCGTCTTGAACTTATTCGTCGAAGTTTCAAAACCATAGAGAGGACATGTCCAGACAAAAAAGAGGAAAGCTTTGACACTAGAAAGAGATGATAGACAAAATAGGTAAGGGAAGAAAGAATGAAAAAAAAGCAAATATTTTCTTTGGCTACAGATATTGAAAAAATACATAAAAAAAATATTTTCTTATTTTATTCTTTAGAATTCCCCCGGCTCCCTTCTTTTCCAGGTTCTTTCTCCTTGGATTAAAGTAAAGGGTGAACTGAATAAAGGAATGTATGCTTCCCAGAAAAGATATAAATCTTGAACAGAAACAAAATGTATTGGAAGAATACATTCCGGTCACATACATGGCACGTTATTAATCAATCTAACGCACCGCTATGAAAGAAGAATTTTTTTCCTACACAAGACGTGAATTCAATAAGGTGTCTTTGTCTTATCTATGCAAAGGAGAATGATTTTCATGGAATATCTTCTGGTAAGCGAACTCAGGATTTCAGTGAACAATGAAATTTTTAATGATAATTTTTAATAAGAAAGTAGCATTTGTGCATATGGGAATATGAAAATGGAATGCGTTCGTTTTAGCATATGCTTCTTCAAAGCATTCATAATTTTTATCATATTCCAAAATTTTTAAATGTTGGCATGAAAATCTTTATGTTTGATTGATTGATTGGTTTTATGGGGTTTTGTGCAACAAAAGCTCTTATCCCCTTAAAAATATTATTTTAATTCATTAAGAGTAGTATTAGGTTATCTTCTGCAAGTATGTTCGAATTATTTGTTTATTAGCTACTATATTTTCCCTTTAAGTTCTTTGAAAATAATATTGTACTGTGGATCCATCTTGAGTATAATCCAGAGGAGATTTCTATGAGATACGTACTTATTAAAATTCAAAAGAATGTGTTCCAAATCATTAATACGGTTACAGGTATGACGTTTTGCATTATCATTAAAATCGAATTTGGGCAAACCCCGGGTGTTATGATCATTTTGCTGATGAATCTAGTGCTTAGTATTTTATATCTTCTGTATTTTGCTCAATTGGATATCATGTCTACGATTAGGATGTTTCCTTAAAATTTGAAATATTTGCTAACACGTTTTTAAAACGTTTTTCTGAATTTCACTTGGTGTGTGTGTGTGTGTCATCAAATTTTCGATCGTTAATTTAACCAACTTCCCATCAAGCTAGAGCTCTGAAATTTTGGGAATCGTTCTTACTCGCCTAACAATGCAATATTTAGACATTTGAGACAAGTTTTAACTAATATTTTCTTTAATAATGCAGTTTAGTCCAATCACTTGGCGCGATTGCAAAATTTGGCACCAAACTTGGCGATTTTTTTGGGCTGAACGTTAAGTCCGTAAAGCGGACCAGGGAAGCCACATTTGGCAAAATACCACCAAATAATTCTTGTCGTCAAGGGTGATTGGGTTAAACTGCATTCCAACCATTTAATTTACCGGATGAATTAATTAATTTTAGTGAGTTTTAACGCTTTTATGTATTTCACTTGGTGTGTGTCTGTCTCTGCGTGTATCAGTGTGTCATCAAATTTTCTATCATTAATTTAACCAACTTCCCATCAAACTAGAGCTCTGAAATTTTGGGAACCGTTCTTACTTGTCTAACAATGCAATATTTAGATATTTGCGACCAGTTTTATCTAATATTTCAATAATTTTCTTAAATAAACTTTGTCACCATATAAAAACGTTGGTTTTTATCTCGAATTATTATTGGTTCTTTTCATTCTTTCATTGAACATATTACTGTAGATATCTTCTGGAGCAATCCAGTCGATTTACATTGAATATTTTTTCAGCTTTTTTTTTTTTGTCTGCTTGAAGATTCGTGGATCATTGCCAGATTTTCACTGTTTTAGATTATTAAATTTATTATTTCAGCTTTCGCCAAATTATATAAAAGGAAAAAAAGAAAGTAGTTCTGTAACTATTCTTCTACACAAAAAAATTAAAACTGTAATTTAAAATTTAATGTATCCCTCCTTGTCAAATGAGTTTGAAAACCTTCCGAAAAACTAGAGGGTCAGTACAAAAGTGATGAGTGACTATTATATAACTAAAGCAACAACTGGACTGTCCAAAAATTAATTAAAGAAACCAGTAGAGTAATGTTAATGATTATGGTGACAAAATTAACAACTTCCGAAAATCAGCTTTTAGTTTGCGACTACTTACGATACTTGCACGTTAACCACCAAGAATGTGAGCCGGTAGATGTCGAACCTGTCAAATGTAAAATTGCTTCATCATATTGTATTATACCAATCAAACAATCAGCTGTGATATGGAGTTTGTAAGAAAAAGGGGGGAAATATAAAAATTTGTTGACAAAAAGGATGGTGGTAAATAGAGAGGGATAGCTAAGGTGTCCCGGGATTGGGAGCTTTTTTTCACCAAAGACAGTAATACCAATAGAAAATGAGGGAAACATTTGGGTGCTTTGGATGAGCGATGCTCGAATTTGCCTGAAGAAGGTAAATCCCTGAGAACAAAGAGAAATTCCAAAGCACAAGGTGTTCCAAGTACCGATCACGCTCGATGATGGATTCTGAATAAAATCTACGCAGTCCTTCGCCAATAGCTCTCGCCTTCTAATTATGGTGCTGATTAACAATCAAGTTTTTAACGTCTAATATCTTATAATATCTCGAAAATGATTTCAAAGGAATAATAATAGTTGTTCCTCCACATCCCTCGTAACTCAATGGTTTCAGATGTGTTGAAAAAACATTTGACAATGATCCATTATCAGAAAGAAATTAATACACTTAATACACCCTTACCTAAGTGCAACAGCTGGGAAAAACTTATTGAA
This sequence comes from Nephila pilipes, assembly GCA_019974015.1. Classification (NCBI taxonomy): domain Eukaryota; kingdom Metazoa; phylum Arthropoda; class Arachnida; order Araneae; family Nephilidae; genus Nephila; species Nephila pilipes. The sequence goes on along the minus strand of BMAW01108016.1, from coordinate 108,027 downwards.
TACTATTTATAACTACCGAGTTGACAATGATTAAAATTTGCCATCCATTCGTGTATCACTTTTTTTTAAAGTGTAATTTATTTTTGATTGTTTCTTTCCTTAAGTACTGGACAAAACATGGATCTAATACTTCTTCAAATAAACAACTTTCTCTCCAAAAAGATTCAAATAATTTATAAGCAAATATTTGCTTCTTGAAACTATTTTTTAAGAAATCGCTTGAATAGGAGAATAAAAAATTGCAGGAGAAACTGTATACACATATGAATTGAGTTATAGTTTAATCAGATCTAGGTTAAAGAGATTACAGGATCTAGAATGCCATAATAGTTGTATGTTACATTATCGAGTTACATTCAAGACATTTCAGTTAAATAAACCAGTTACGTGTGCTTATTAATATGGCCTTGGTTTGTTTTCCTTCATAAAAATCAGAAGTAATATCTAAACCAGAGCATTTAATGCATAAATGATTAAATTTCAAGGTTTATAATTTTATTGAAGTTTCAAATTATATGAAAAATAAGACGAAATATCAAAACAAGCAATCTTTATTTTATAAGTATTCATATATATTAGTTTTTTGATACCAGTTATCATTATTACAACAATTAGCCAATGAAGTTAATTAAATACCAAAAAAATGAATTTTAAATAAAATACACTCAATGAAATTCAAATATACCTTTAAAATGTGATGCAAAGAAAGAATTGATGCATAATAAATCATATATCTGAAGATTTCCTCATTAATTTATCATTCTTTGCTCTATTTATAGACATTTAAAGAGCTTCAAATGAAACTCCTTGCAAATCAGAGATAGCTACGTATTTTTAATTTAAAAGTATAGTATTTTAATGTTTAAAAAAAATTTTACTAAACCAAGTATTATATTTTAAAATAGCAAAATGTTTTGAAGATGATACGGTAGGTTATTTTTAGTTATTACATAGTTTATATATATGTTTACTAACAAAAATCTAATAATTTAATTTCTGATCCACAATAATGATGTACAACTTTTGATAAGCACCCGAAAATATTAATCAAAAAAGTTTAAAAAATAAGGCACAACAAGAAAACTTGAAGCAAAAAAAAAATTGATGATTTCCTAGGAATTCCCATTGAACAACAAAGAAACAAGTGAACATTCTTGTCACGCAGACAAAGTATTGATGGTGAGAATCAAACTTAATCAAAAAATTTTGCTCATGGTTGGAAAAAAAATTACAAACGGAGATATTAAACGTAAACAACAACACATGCTGACCTTCAAGATATTACCAGAGAAACAAAAATAAAATTTCAAAAATTAATCAAAAAGATTCATTCCATAATGATACTTCAAGAATGTTGGACTCTCATGGGAAGTGTTTTTTCAATCCAAGACCATTAATTTCAGCATTCTTAGTTTTTTTCATATTTTCCAGGAGAATTCCTTTGATTTTCTTCAATTTATTCTTGTTTATTTTTGATTACCCAGGAAATTAATGTTCCAAGTTCATCTTCTGCTTTTAACGTTTTAATCATGACCATTTGCATTGAATGTTATCTTCTTATTCAACATATTAATATACATTTTCAAAACTTGTTATTGTAATTTTTATGGTATATGAGCTTCTACCTACCCAAACAGTGTTTTCAACATTACACTCGAAATTACAGTTTCTCCAAAACGCTTAAAAGACCCACCGTAATGCTGGACTGACGCACGTTAAATCTGTTGAGACCCAATGTCATCACGTAGCTGTGATTTGGAAGTTTGGAGACTGGGGTTCCAGCTAATGTGTTGTCCTTGCCACTTGACTGTGATTTAAAATTTCGAAGTACACTGCCAATAGCTTTCGTGTTGCTTCATAGTGTAACATTAACAAACTAGTAATCAATCAAAACTTAAATTACTTTCATCAAAAATAATTGTTTATTAAATAAATACTTATTGTTTATAATTTAACGAACTATTGTCATTTTAAGTTAATTAATGTTGTCAAAAATGATGATTGTTAATTAAATTTGTTGGTTTTTTTATTTTAAAGGGGGCGATAATAGTCTTGTTGTTCGAAATCTCTCATAAATTATTCGATCAATAATTTTTAAAATTATTATCATAAACAAAATAAATATACTTCTTATCCAAAATATAATACATTACATGATGTTACTCATAATTTTTGCTTATACACATTTTTTATGCTTTTTTTCATTTGATTCACTATAATAACGATATTCTCGTATCGTTTATAAAACAGGATTAGTTTACATAGATAATCACACCTAATAAAACTTTATTTTTTTCTTCAAAATTATTTTTTAACTACCTTTAAAAATTGTCAACGGCATAGTGATTGAAAATAAATACTTTAAAGCGCACAAAATTATAAAAACGAAAATTAAAGATATTAAAGTTTGATAACTAATAGTTAAGTTTACGGGAAACAAATTTATTCTTTCAAGTTTTTGAATTAAATGAAATGTCTTGAACTTGATTTTATTACGTAATGAATAACTTAAAGTGGCTTTCCAACGTAAAAATGTTTTTAAATATTTTATACCAATTGGAGTATACGTTTTTCACTCGGCGCTAAACTTAAAAAAAAAGAAAACAATCCATCAAGTTAGCAATAAAAAATTTTCTAAGCAGTTACCTTTCAATATTGTCATAAATAAGTAAAATTCCAAGAGTTCAATTAACTAAAATACTCAGTACACTAAACAAACCATATACCTTCAAATCAATGAACAGACAAAACTGTCATAAAAAAGTCATAGTAATCAATAACATCAATACATACGAAATATTCGAGAATAACAATAATGTGTAAGCCAATTCAGCCTATGAGTCATAAAAATGCCACCTAACAATAAGAATAGTGCCTTAATAAAATATTGTCAGAAATAAACAGTTAATAAATATTAAAAATGAACTTCAAATGAAAAGATATAATATAACTAAAGTAAGAAAAAAATCTTTCAAAAACTTTTTTGATTGATTGTGTATTAACATTGCATTTAGAAGCAACACGATGGCTGTTGGTACCAACAATATAGCAGGGCTGATGCACATTAAATCCGGTCCAAGTTCTCTCAATGACGTGATATGGAATTTGAGAAGGGAGTTGCCAGCTTAGGTATTGTCCTCACTGAATAAGGTTCAAAATTACGAGATCCGTCTCCATTTGCCCTCGGGTTGTTTCTAAGAACGACGTTAGTAAACAATTACAATGGCTATGTTGATTATGGACCTCGTAATTTCGATCCTCAGTCAAATGACGAGGACGACACCTGAGCAGATACTTTCCTCTCCAAACTTCATCTCACGCCAATGAGAGGACTCGACAGATTTAACATTCATCATCCCTGCCCCAAAGGAGGATCTTTGGTGTCATCAGGGACCAAATCCTCGACTAGAAGAAACAACACCAGTCGCGAGTCGGCTACCGTGACTACTTAGTTACCATGGCCCCAACTGTCTGCAACAGATAAATCAGAGATATTTAGCTTAGGAAATTAATATCTTATTTTTGAAAGAATATTTTTTGTGATTCATTGGAAAAATAATCTCATATCCTTTACAGAGGAAATAAACAAGATAGAACGATCTCAACGAACACTCAGTTGTCATCACGCCAATGTGAAGACTTTGTACCTCGAGGTATTTAAAATTTACCAGCCTCTCTGCATAACTAGTGTTCAGTGGAATCAGGACTCGAATCTACGACTCGACCCAAGCGGCACCAGCAACACACGTTACCACTCGGCTCCGATACCGCATCTAGAGAACTAACCATAACTCATTTAAAAATCAATTTTATTTAATGTAGGAATGAAATAAATATAAGAGAACAATTATCATTTGATTCAAATACACATTTATAAAAAGAAATGGAGAAAAAATCCACAATTGTCTTTTAAATAATATTTTGTACGTCGAGAAAAATTTTATACAAAATATTCTTCCAAAAGAATTGGAACAACGCGGTTATTTTAACCCTTACGCAACAATACCGGCGAAATTTCTTTCACAATAACGTAATTCCTATACGGGGACAGCAAAAGAATTCAATTTCCAATTTTTACCCGCAGCGTATTATACGGTACCTTTGCGACCATATTCTGTCTGGTAGAATAAATTTATTTTCTTTCAAGAAACATTCTTGGCTGCTTCAAAAATTTCTTATATACCATAAAAGAATTTCCATAAAGAAATTCGTTATTTTTACACATATTTCATATATATATATATATATATATATATATATAAGTAAAGCTATATTTCTGAATTGTGGATAGTTTGTTATAACTTAACATCTGAACGATAATTGGGAATATTAACAATTTCTGCCGGATTGAGAAATGTTAAGTTTTTATAGTTACAATAATCACAGTTGTAAGAATTACAAAGAATTAATAGTGATCTAACTTGTAATTCAAATGGTTTTTTTTTAAATTAACTGAAAATTGTTGTTTTTGTCTGATGAATTTTAGTAGAGAATAAGAATTTACTTATTTTTTAAAAAATTTACAAAATTAGATACAACTCTTTTTTACTGTTTTTGTAGAACTTGAAAAAAATGATAAAGCTATAAAAAAATATGAGTAGTAAAACTGAACCTATTCACATAACTGTTAGAAATATTTTGAAAAAAAAATCACAATTTTAAGAAAAAAAATTTGTTTGAAACTGTTTTACACTACAATGTTTATTTGTGTTCAAATAGAAGGAATAAAACTTTTTTCTCGTAAGTATCTAATTAAAAATGTTTCTCAAACGGTACCGTGTTCCCTTAAGTGTCGATTGAACCTCGGCTGATTAAAAGCTATCTATCTATATATATATATATATATATGTTTATCTCTCTCTCTCTCTCTCTCTCTCTCTCTCTCTCTATATATATATATATATATATATATATATATATATATATATATATAAAATTATAAATCAGAAAATTAGTAAAAACAAAATATCAAGAAATTTGAAAAAATATTTGAAAACTTTAAATTTTCTTTTTTAAAAATACAAAACAAAAATAGGAGAGAAATATATTTAATGTTGTAACAAGCCTTAGACTGTTAAGCTGGATTATTCTTGAATTATAATACATTACATCAAGATTAATTTTATGTAGCGTCTTAATTTTATGTAACATGCGAATTTTAACACATCAAAAATACGTAGATAAGGAATGCATAACTGTATAGCTTCTGCTTTTCATTATTAAACTCTACAGACATCTTAAAGCCTAATTAAAGAAACAATAAAATTCTAAATTCAATTAGAGAGAAATCAGAAAAACGAAAACTCGATTTAATAATTATTTTCTAGACGTTAAGTTCGCTCTCACTCGAATCCTTCTTAACTCACTTTAATCCTAGCTTATAATTAAACGATAAAAACTTAGCTTACCAACTCCCTCGCACAGAATGAGTCCCTTCTTGCATGCAACAGATCCCTCTGTGTGTGTGACTCCTAACCAGGAGTTACTTCTACTCATTTTACTACAAATGATTGATTACAATGATTCACTCAAATTTACAAATATCAATTAGCTTGTCATTATCAGTCGTCTCCCTTCTTATTCATTTACAATTGTATTTTGCTTACATATCATAAACCCTAATTCAAATCATTACACTTCTTATCTTTATCTATTGTAGTTAATTACATTTCATTTGATTAACAAAGAGTTGTAATTTCTATGCAATTCAAATTACAAAAAATCCCAAGATAAGTGAAAAAAAAGGTGAATAAACCAAAGTCCCAACTGTAATTATTCAGGCTGTATTGGAAATTAATCACACTTGTTAAATTACCTTTGTTTAGAAAACTCTTTATTTATCATTTTGGAAATATTTATAATTTTCTACGTCTTTATAATTTAAAACTCATAGTAAAGAGAATCCGAATACAAAGAGGAAAAAAATGTGTTTTAATACTTAAATAATTATTCTTGCTTTTTTTTTTTTGTTCGCTTTTTAATTTTAAATTGCTTTTATCTTTCATTTTTGTAAAATTTAAACATATTTTTTTTCTTTCTTTTTCAACATTTCGCATTTTGTTTCGGTTAATTATTTCATTTTTAGAGCTTCTAATCTTCGATATGTAACTTTTATGGTCGTTTTAGTCTGATCGTTCATTGATGCATGTTTTAAACATTTTAAATCTTACACATTACCTTTGATTTGGTTTGCCAACGAAAAATATTTCAATTATTCCGTGACATTGGCTTTACCCAATACATTTAAATACTCAGGCTGTCCCTGAACTCATAGGCAAACTTTAAGATTAAATACACTTAAAGAAATGTTTTTGTATAGCAACGGGGGATCAGAAATGAAAAGCGTTTGCAGAAAAATGAAATTAATTGTTGAAAAAAAATATTATTTTTTTTTAAAAAAAATTAAGCTCTTTTGCACATTTAATAGTTAAAGTAAGTGTTGAAATGTAGAACCGTCAACATCGACTCAAGCCTAGCTGCGCCTAATGAGTGATTAGAATACCCTTCCGAACATGCCAGGTTGCTGTGACTGAACGTTTTGCAATGACATCAACAGAGTGAATTGAAGTCTCGTAGGTGAGTGCCTTGAGGTGTTTAGGTAAGAAAAAATTCAGACTTGATAAATCGTCTGAATGTGCTGCCCAAACGACTAGTCTATCTCATGCAATCTATCTAGGGCAAAATATAGTACCAGTTATCTAATTGGAGCCCTGACTTGCTGAAATTATATGAGATTTTGAACAACAACTGAAACATTATGAAGTGATTCTGGTAATACTACTTTCAGAAAAATACATATGTAGTGCTGTTGAGTGAATATAGTATGGTAAGTATGGGTCAGTAAAGAAATTCTTCACCATACTTACCCTCACATTAACAGAGAACCGCTTCACGTACGGCAATCATTGCATCGATACTTTGTAGACTTAATCACTGTTAATGGTCAAATTTTTAGCATGTAACTGTACCAAACCATTCTTAGAAAAACATTCACTCTGATGGAAATAAAAAGCTATGTTTCATATTTAATTTTTCCACCAAAACTTTTTATTTCCAACCCCCCATTGCGATGCGAAAAAAGGCTTCTTTATCTGTGCAGTACCCTCCATCAAGTCTTGTTCTAAGAGTTCAGGAAAAATCCCAGTACAAGAAATTACTTTGTTCTGTGTTACCCAAATATGATCACTTAAAAACAATTTTATTTGATTAAATACAAATTCTTTATCTTAGTGTTAAGCAGATTTGTCCCTTAAGAATTCAATTCTGAGAAATCGTAGAACCAATTTGATTTGAATTTTGTAATCCATCAAAATGCTGAATTCTCACATATAAACGTATATTTAACCATCCAAAACCTTATATTCCTAGGCTTTAGATAAATTCTAACCAACTTGCCAACCATTTTACCATAAAACAACAACAAATAGAGTTTATAAATACTATCTAAACTTTTTAAAAAGGATCAACTCAAAAGCCTCAACAAATAAGCGTATTTCTCTCAATCTTCAGTGTCGGGAGAAGGACATGACGCGTACAAAATAAAAGAAAACTTAAATTTCGAATAAATTTAAGCATTTTTTTTTCTTTTTTACTGTAGAAACTGCGCTGGGGAGAATATTTTTGAAAGAAAAATTGGAACTCCGCTTTCGTCAACAAAAAAGAAACGTTCAAGTAACCCTCCGGTGGAACTTCAACCTAAGTGACGCAAGAATAAAAAAAAAGAAGAATGAAAACTTTCTGGAAAACTTTTGGACGTGTGTTAAGAACTGCAAGTTGAGAGAATCGAGTGAACAGTGCTGTATTTTTTTAAGAAAATATTTTAGTAATTCTCTTTCGGTATATTTACAGAAATTTCCATGGCTATTTTTGTATCTTCTTCAGAAAATTCTTTACGGGTATTTTTATTTCCGTTCTGTAAAAACACGGAATACATGAATTTTTACAATTTCCGGCTCTAAATACTTGTTTCAAAATAAAAAAATAGTAAATTATTTATATTTTAAGAAAACTTAATAAATAATGATTCTAATGTTGGACCAAACATACGTTTTATTTAAAACACTGAAAATTAAAACTATTTCGTTTATAAAAATGGAGGTTTTGATGAATTATTATTATAGAAAATGTGAAAACTGTAAAATTTTTCTTAAAAAAAATTTGGAAGGAAAAATGGAAGAATTTATAATGACATAATACATAAATTAACTTTTTGTTGGAATAAATCAAAAAAGCGTAATATACAATTGAAAAAAATACAAATCACGCAATTTAAATAAATACTATTAATACCTTTATGCCTCTAACATTTCACAAGTTTTAGCAATACGTAAATGAACTTAGTAACGACAGAGCTATGCGTAACGTAGAAATATCATTCCTTAGTGGAGGGGCGGAGGCAAAAAACACCTCGAGAAAACTCGCTTACTGAGTGAGCGATATTTTTTCAGCTCTTTTTTTTTAATTAGAAGATCCCCTTTACCAATTGGCAGGAAGAGTGATCTCGACTGCAGATATGTATTGAAAAACAACAAATAAACATTGAGTTTTACAATACATTTCGTCTATAACAAATATTAATGCAGTTGCGTTATTTTTAACTGATTTTAAATAATCCAATTGCGCTTATAAAATCTTAAGTATACATCTTTTGAGCGGCAAACGATAAGGAAATTTTTGTATTAGGTGGGAAATACAGAAAATGGTTACAAATGAAAAGAGTTTGAAAAACGTTGAAAAGTAGAATATTTTGAGGGGAATATGTTTATATCTAAGATGATTCATCGTCCTCCTTTAGTGAGGGCAGTCCTCCTTTTGTAGGTTCTGTAAAACCTCGAAAAGTGTCCGCCTTTTCAATATTTAAAAAGAAAATCTATTAATCTCTATATTCAGATATGCCACGCCAAACTGTTAAGCAAATGTTGAATACAAAAAGTTTTAGGATAATTAAAAAGATAGATGGCTCGCTTTAGAGCGTGTTTTACAATTATTTGAGCCTCTCCGCTTATATTTTTTTTAAGTTTGGACGAATATCCAAAAATTCTGGAATCTTTTTTCAGCTATAAATTATCGGATGTATTAATGTATTTTTTACATAAACAGGCATCTATTTTCCACAAAACGATTTAAAAGATTGAAGGTGAACGTATTTCAGCTACAAAAGTTAGTCTTGTTTTGAATGATTTTGTCCTTCAATATAAAGAACGATTTGACGAAAAATTTGTTACTTTAATAATAAAAAGAAAATTGTTAAACTTAGAGGAATGAAAACTGAGCATAGTGAAAAAAATGTACCAAAGAAGTGTAGAATTTTTACCAAACATCTTTCCAATATGTCGAAGAATGATCTGAAACAAATATTACAGGAAATAACATTTTTCAATTGTGTTTTTTGAATTGATCGCAAGTAAATCGGACAGATATTGAAAATTATGTTGAAATTTTATCAAATGAAATGCTTGATATTAAAATTGAGGACAATTGTCTGTTTGAAGAAATTAGAAGACTGAATGTATATTTAAATTCTGATAAATTAGAAAAATGAGAAAATCAATATATTGAAATTGATAAAAGATGGGTTGAAATATTTAACCATTTCAAAAATAAACACATTCTATATGAAAATTTAGTTATTCTTGTTGAATTTACGTTGTGCTGCCCTGGAAATAATGCAACAGTTAAAATAGTTTTTTTTTCACTTAGTAATGATTTTTGGATAAGTGAGAAATCAAGATTGAATGTTAATACTCTAACTGCAGCTCTTTTAGTAAAATTCAATGTGAAGGATATTTCTTGCCCCGAAATTTCCAATATATTGTTGCAAAATGATATATAGCCAAAAAATATTCATTTAATAGAAAAATACTCGTTCAGTTAAATAATTAAAAGAGATGTAAGCATAATTGGTGTAGTTTTGTTTGAATTAATAAAATGTTTCATTTATTAAAGCCGTATTTTTTTCTTAAATTTTTCATCCTCCTTTTCATTATAAAAAATGGGTCACCTTATCATAGCTCCATCCAAGGACCAGCGCTGTGTCCAAACAAAATTTTGAAGATAGATCAACAGTATATATATATATATATATATATATATATATATTCATAATTAGTAACTGCATAACTGTAAATAAAAAGCTCAATTAGGAGAGTATAACTGGTAGCAACAGTTTTGTACTTTGACTAGTGACGTTATAATCATAATTTTTCATTTCATAGAGTTCATTTTACGAAGCTAGAAACATCAAGTTATAAGTAGAGTTTTTCGTCCTAATGCATATCATGTAAATATTGTATTGATTTGAATTAGCTCATGTGCAGTTATTCGTTATTTTGATTTATCTTTTTTCTGAAATATATGATCATTTTGTACAGAGTGATCAGCTATGTACTTTGGTTCAATTTTCAAGTTATTTTATTTATTCCAGACTTTCCTTAATGAAGACGAACTGTTGTCCAATTTATTATTCCATATTAAGTTATCCATACTTTTATATAAATTATGTTAATAACAAAGGATAATCTGCTTTTGAGGAAAATGTATCACATTTTGAAATTCATATCAATGTCCAGTTTAATATTACTCAACTTGTTATTAGGGGAATCTTCGATATATAATTTATATAAAAGTGCTTAATGCTTGATTTTTTTAAAAAACGATTTAAAACATCTCTCTCTCTCTTTGTGTGTGTGTGTGTGTGTGTGTGTGTGCGTGTGTGTGTGTGTGCGTGTGTGTGTATCAACGCAATAAACAAGAAGGTTTTTGCAGAACAAATAGAAATTTTATTATATGTATGTATATAAAAATACCCCGTAAACATAACATTTTTCTCTTTAGCAGGAAATAATTAACTGACTCATATATTAATCCAAAATAGCTCCAATTTAAAGCTCACGCGAAGTATATAAGCTACTAACTGAAACACACAGTCTTAATAATCAATTTAGAGACCTCTAGATTTGTCTCATAGTATCTAGTTCTGTCGCCAAATTTGGTGATTTGTCGACGACACTTGCCACCAAGTTTGTCGTCAAGGTCACCCCGTACATATTCAGTATTACTGCTCAGCGTATTCTCTAATTGACCGTAAGCCATCTTTCGTGCCACAATACAGTTTTCACCGGGAAAATAATAAAATTAAACTTTCTGTAACAATACACTGAATGAATGTTTACAATTGATTTGCGATCATTTACCGGAAGAAATGTAAAACTATTATATGCAGTTATCAAATGTGACAAAATGAAATCATTTTTGGCAGTATATTTCAAATCAAATTTAAAAATATGTATTTCGTAATTTTTTCAACTCCTACTCGTATACAGAGTTGAATTTTAGCTCAAAGTTGCAACATGAAATAGGAATAATCAAGTATAAGGAACAGAATATATGTGTAATACATTTATAAATTATATAAACACATTCGTTTAAAACATCTCGCGTGTCTTTAAGTAACGAAGCTGGAAATATAATGAATTCAACGGTTGAATGGGGGGGGGGGAGATTTGGATTCAAAAGCGTGGATAGAGATCAAAAGCCATTCTCATTCGTAATAAATCTAGTCTAATGAATTAATGTAAAATAACTATAATGCACTGCATAGAAATTAATTATGTAATAATAAATGTATAAAATAAGAAAGGTGTGAAACATTTTATCAATTAAAAGAAAAATTCTAAACTGTCTTTGTAAAGCATAACAATTGTTTTTGACTCATTTCCTACCTTTTCTCTAATCTTCCGATTTATTTTCCGAAATGTCAAGGGAACATTTACGATTTACGGGAATTATCATATATCGTATAGTCCTAATTTCAGAGATGAAACATACTTTTCTCTCATAGCTATTAAATAACGTTAAAAGTAAATAAAAACAAATTGTTAAAACGAAAGAAAGAAAACGGTAAGAGTGTTTCAAAAATTGAGTCTATATTTAAGAAAATATCACATTCTTTCAGCATTCATACATTCAGCCAACGTTCAAGAAAAACAAACATCTTGTCACAAAGCTATATATTTAAAAGACGTAACAAAAAATATTCTTTTCAGTTCTTTTTGAGGGTCAGAAAGAGATGCTACAGATATACAGATATGGATCACTCTCTTGTTAGTATGGTACCCACAAGAGAAGCTCGACTTATTACAGAGAAGAATGAAGATTACTTCACAAAACTTCACTCGAATAAAAAGAGCTATTTTTCCATGTAAAAGAAGCCTATCTTTAAAACTTTTGAACTTAATGCAAAGCGATTTTGAAGTTCTTTTGTTCACTCAGAATGACTACTGCATTTCTTGAGACTTATCTAGCTTTGAAGGTACTTTTTTTGAAGAAAATTTCTTCTTGAATGAGCATCATTTATGGAAAGAATTTTCAGAGATATGCTTATGTCTCAAATTATAAATCAAATGTCTGGATGAAAATGCCATAGGTAAAAGGCTCTCATTACATTCACTACAAAGATGGCACAAGTTAAATTTCTATTAACTACAATAACTTGAATATGCAGAAAAAGGAAAGTGTTATTACAGCTAAAGTAAGCATTAGATATGAATGTCACGAGTAATTTTAACGTGTTTTTCTATGACATTGCAAAATATTGAATTTTTGATAAATATTTATAAAGAAAGAATTGTTTATTGAAAGTTGTTTTCTGTAGTTTCACGTTATGAAAACTTAATTTTAAATATTATGTGTGAGTGCTAGCGTACGTTGTGCGTGAATACATGCATGTGTATGTGAATGTATGACTTCCATAAATACAAGTTTTGGTTATTAAATATTGAGACTGACGCTGTAAAACATATTTTATTTTGATGTCATACATATGTACTTATTATCACCTACAATATACAAACCTCCTCTATCCCCACAACGTCCCATATGAATTTTCCATTGTTCGAAACAGTGTTGGAAATTTTCTTCTGTCAATTCCTTCATGACGCGTGCCACTTTCTCTTTCATAGCTTCAACGGACTCAAATCTTGTTTCTTTTGATGCAAATTTCACCTTAGGAAACAGATTAAAGTCGTTAAGCGCAATATCCAGCGAATAAGGTGGATGTTATCTTGACAGACTATGTGGAACGAGCTGCAGCATTGTCTTGGTAGAAAAGTTTGCCATACGGGTTCTTTGTCAAATCCTACAGTCTCAGTAATCTTACGAATACTTAACCGATAGATCAGATCGAATTAGATTACCGATTTTTCAATATTGTCATCCGTTTTTGACGTGGCAGGGTAACGCAGGCGTGAATCATCTTCAACATCTTCTCACCCATCTTCAAAACGCTTGAACCTCTCATAAACACGTGCACGCGATAAACAACCAATGCCATACGCTTCTTTCAATATATTACAAGTTCCAGTAGGGGGTCTTACAAGTTTCATTTGAAATTACATGACAATTCATTACTCACTAGCAATTTTTCCGGCGAAACAAAAAAAAAAATTCTCTAATACGAATGAAGGCTACGGGTAAATGGATTTATATGGATAAGAATAACTGCATTCGAAATAGAAATCTTCACTCTAAACAGCTGCCTGTCGCTGGCGTTTGTCGCATGCGTACTTCTTATGTATAAGTGTCAGTCTTGTTGTTTAATAGCCACGCCTTGCCTTTTACATAAAAAATTTATGAATGTTAACATGATAAAATTGAGGATAAATCGTTCGAGGTTAAAAATGGCTGATTTCCTCGAAGGTCCAATGCATCACTTTTGCGGTCCTGGCAGTAAACCGGCGTTATTACACAGGTTTTTACACACATAGAAAATTATTTTACGCTTTCTGCTTCCATTGAATAATGTAAGATATCTATACAAAACAGCATATTATTTGCAGTATTAGTCATTTTGTGTGTTTAAAACTTTATTTCTGCCTACCGTATATTAAATTTTATGTAATAATACACAGCTTTTGCTGTTTAAATGCGTTATTATTAGTGAGTTTTCACTTGTAAGGCATTTTCGGTAATCCATCGGAGCTCTGGTTCTATATCTGCCAGATTACTGAGAGAGTACTGTGTAACGTATATTTAGTTTAGTCAAGATATTCAAAAACACATATAACCACACTCTTTACCCTTTTTACTCAAATGAATTAATTATTATGGTTTGATTTATATTTATATAATACAATTTTAAAATAAGCATATTCTGCCTAAGCAGTGGTTCTTTCAAGTCTTCTTCGAGGTTTGTACATGATTTTTTTAAGTAAAACAAAGCATTTGTAAAAAGTTTTATTTAGAAAACTGAAGATGTGTACTTCTTTTATTTATTTCTATAGATAATTCTTATCGTAATCAGTCTTGTTCACAAAAAAAAGTATTATTTCAAGTAAGAGCAGTTTTATCGATACTCTAAGCCAATTATCGGTGTCGTAAGATTTCAATATGATGCATGTTTACATTTTGAATAATTATCTAAAGGCACATATTTATAAAGACATTCTATATTTCCTAATTCCTAACTGAAAACTGTATTTTTTTTTTCAGAAACATAGGGGCTGTAGTAATTAATATTGGTGAGTAATAAATGTAAAATAAAGTCATTAGCTTCAGTCGCAGATATATTTCTCAATTATCTTTTTGTGTGAGTATTTAGCTTTTTAAAAAATAAATAAAAGAATAAAATACGAAATTAGCTCTTATTTTTAATCTTCATTTATTAAACAAGTGCGTTTCACAAATAGTTTTGGCAAATATACAAAGATCTAAATGAACAGACTTTCTTTATTTCACTGCTGCATTGCGCTTTTGTAAACAGAACAATAATTGATATTAATATTTCAAATTGCACTATTTACTAAAGATGATTACTGCCAACTACTACTAATTATAGGTTTGAATTTTAGATTGAATGATAGCTTATTAACGTCGCATGTAGAAGCAACGTGAGGAATATTGTCGACGGACCGCAAGTGAGCTGGAATCTCCTTCTCCAAACAACCACTCCACCGAAGGCAGGTTTGGAACCGTGACTTCATCGAATCGTGGATTCATATCCTAATGACACCTTCTTTATACCGGGTCTGAGGCACACAAATTTGTCCAAGCTCCAAGTCCTTCCGTTGTCGAGGTGGAAGATCTTGATAGGGAGGTGTCAACTCAGGTGTCGTCCTCGTTTCTTCAATGAGGTTCAAAATAAACAAGGTCCGTCGCCAATACCCCTCATATTGCTTCTTTGTGAGCGACAAATAAAGAATCAAATCAAATCTATTCGATACTTTTTTGCATTAATTAATTAATATTTTTATCTAGTGTTGCCCAGGGGGGTGGGGGAAGATAATTGGTCCTAAACGCTATTTAAATTTACCATTGGGGGAAAAATGCGTTCTTAAATCATTTCAACGACCCCGGTGGGCGGTACCAACACCGTTGAGAATCGCTGATCTATAAAAATTTAAGAACTTCTCAATTTATGCAAATTAAGTATAGCAATAATAACGTTATAACTCATCTTCGTAAGTTTAGGTCATCTCTGTAACTACTCAGATCATAAAAATTAAATCTATACTCTATGAATCAATTCAAATAAACAATAGACATTTCCCTTTATTTTATTTTGCTTTATTACAAATCAAAAATTAAAAATTTACGTTTAAATCTCTTAAGTATTAGTAGCCACAGTAGATTAGTGATTATTGTCCGAGACTCGCGACCAGAGCTATTCTAGAATAGTCATGGGTTCGAGCGACCATGCGAGTTAAGACCACCGAGTAGCCGGGACTGATGTACATTAAATGTGGTCGAGGTCCCTAAGTAATCCCGTCGGTGTAGTAGGGGAATTTGGACAGGGAGGTTCCAGCTCAGGTGTCGTCACTTAACCGATGTTCAAAATTAAGAGTTTCCATCACAAATGACCCCCACGTTACTTCTCAGTGTGACATTAATAAACAATCAACATCTTAGCTAATATAACAGAATTGGACAGAAAATTCTCAAAACTTTTTTGAACTAAATACACTCAATTAATCATTTTAGCAAAATTAGGAAGCATAACTTTATATTTTTAAATGCTTTTTACCTAAAACATAAAAGAAAAACAACTTATATTACCGAAAACTTTACCAACGTACTTGAAAGCCCTCGGCAGGTCGTCGAAATATCACGTCATTCAAGAAATTAATTAACTTTTGTATTCTTTTAATCATTTATCACACGCATTAGAATAAAAAAAAATCTTATACTTTCTTCCAAATTTGTAGAACTTTCAAATATGTTTCAGAATTAAGAAACCAGAAAGGTGTAAGAAAAGAAACTCTTCCCTTTCCCGAAAGCGAAATAAAAGCTTGGAAAGGCAAAAATGAAACGATCGAAGTGTATAAGAAATCGGTAAGTGCTGATGCTATAAAAATCTCAAATATTTGATTACGTTTTCTGGAAAGTTTGGGAGGAATTTTTCCCCTCTATCCCTTTTAGCGTCTTCATCCCCCCAACCGCCAATTTTGCAACCCTTCTTTTTGTAGCAAAGAGGGTAAGATTGGAGAAAGGTATTCACTTCGGAATCTACCCAAATTGCTTTTGTTCCCATATTGATTCGTGGGAAGGCAACAGATTTAAAAAATACGCTTTGAGTGGGAGAAATTCAAATTAAACATTGGGAGCGGAAGTTTTAGTACCTAGGTTTCTGTTTTAGATTGAGAAAGACACCGATTTTAAATGTTATTAAAGGGACGCAGAATTTATAACACTAAAATTTTGAATCATTTTTTTAAATCTTAAAATACATGACGAATTATTGCCGATATGCGTCATTAATATTATAAAAGTATTTTTCAAAACTTTATGAATTAACATTTTTTATACATATATAAATTGTTCTTTGAAATTTAAAATAATGTTTTCTGATATTTACTCGCATTTAAACAACGTTTCCTGATATTTACTCGCATTTAAA
>BMAW01108016.1:50484-91126 GCA_019974015.1 Nephila pilipes | reverse complement strand
TTTACTCGCATTTAAACAACGTTTCCTGATATTTACTCGCATTTAAAGAAATGCAATTCTTTTCAAAGAAAATATTAAAAATAATTTTTACTCCGTAAATTTTGTATAAATATTCAAAATACATAACAAAACATTTTTATATGAAAGTCCCTCAGGGAACTCATCTCTTATAGATGAGTAGTGACATTGCCCCAGGGACCCCATTGATCATTTCTCCCTCTCATTTATCCTTTGTTGAGTGTTTTGGTTTGGAGAATATGGTGTTTAAGTTTTTGTACAAAAGTTACTCCATGTTTTCTAACTTGTTATGATTAACTTTTTTCTAATTTTTACTCGAGTTTGGCTTTTAAATTGTTCTATATATTAAAAGAGTAACCTATTCACCTTGTGTTTGGAATAACATATCTCATGAGGATAGAGGGCCTCAAAGTCCTATCAACAACAATCCTATGCGATTTTTTTATAATACAATTAAAAGCATAATTTTAAAATATTGGAACTTGGGTTTTTCAAGGAAAATTTGAAACTCAAGGAGCATTTAGAAATGCAAAATGAAACTCATTTTTAGAAAAATAAATACAATCCAAACGAAAGGAAGTTGAAAAATAACATACAGGGTTTTTTTTATAATTTTTTATATCTTTTGTTACCTTCTGTTTCCCTTAAGTACAGGCTTACCTTTGCAATATCTCATAAACTGAGAAATTGTATTCGAATTATAGTTGAATCAATCTTTAAAAAGAATTGCTTTGATCTTTTTGCTTATTAGAGTCAAGTTGATTTATTTGATTTTATAGGACATAGAACAACAAAGACTATTATCCTTTAGAATCAAGTTATTCATTTCCTGTAAATTCCACTGTCATCCGAAGAGACATTTCCAAACTCTGTATAATTAATACAGCTATTTATGATTATCAGAGGGTATTTGCGTCAAACCCGTATAGAAAAGTCAGAAAAATGTTAACAGACCTTCTTTAATAAGGTAGTGAGAAGAGAGAAAATTAATAGCTATTATATACCTGATCAATGCGACTGGAATATCGTCGAACATAAAAATCTCAATCTTAAGCACTACGCCACTGTAGCTCCTCAGTTCCATTTGAAATAATAATACAATATAAAGTGAATGATGATTTTTGAGTCTTACAGGCGGGATTTATTTTTTGTTGTTCTATAACCCATAAAACGAATCATTAAACCAGAGTCTGAAGGAATTGAGACTTGTATAATACAGAATTCTAAAGAACAAATTGATATTCAGATATTTATATCTCTTGAAGACTTTTATATATTTGGAACTTATCTTTAGTTCCAATTATAAGGTTATGACGTTGGATATTTGCGATTTTCTCTTCATTAACCTTGTGGGTTTTTTTTAAGTAAATTGATATGAATAAGATTACAATTTTTTCCCAACTGAAATCAAGCGTGATTAGGTAAATTATATGATGATAGAAGTGAAGTGAGTTGAATTGAAAATAATAATATATAAATGAAATAGAGTTGATGGAAACTGAAAGTAGATGGAGGATAATGACTTACTTATAAATATTTATAATTTGGATTGAAATATTTAAAAATAGTTTTGAGGATTGAAGCGAATCCCAGTTAAATTATTAAAATTACAAAATCAGTTGTTTGTGCGAAATGAATGAATCGGAATGAGTGACTTAGTAATTTAAGAATTTATTAGTTGATTCTAATTTAGAATTGTTGCACAAAAATGGGATTAGAGAAAGCGACCTTACCTATGCTTCATTGATAAGTAAAGTATTTTATCTTGTTTTTAAGTATCTTCATTTGGAGTCTCGTATTTATTAACTATTTAATTAAAAGGAACAATACCCATTGAATTACATAATGAATGACAGTCGTTGCAAGGTTCGGGCCGATACCTCATTGCGAAGTTGTCTTGCATAGTTTTTTTTTTTATTTCAAATGGGAAGGTTAATACAAATACAAAAACTAGAAGAGATAAAAGAAGTTACCGAAGTCATTACCTCAAACGTTCTCCAGCACGTCAGTGAAAATAATTCGAGATAAAAACCATCGTTTTTAAAAACAACGTTTTTTATATAATGAAAAAGTACATTAATTATTATACATTAAATTTAAAACAAACACGTGATAAACACATAAGAAAATTTAATTATAATTTCAATTTAATCAATTATTTATTGAATACTTTTTACTGAAAAATTTTACAGCACGTACAAGCCTTTCCTTCTTAGTTTCCAAATATTTTTGTATTACCAGATCTAACAGCGTGGAGGTGAGGTGAGGCTAATTTGAGTATGATTGGCTAAGTGTAGATAAATCTACATGTATTACACGTCATACTCTTCTAGACCCAAAAACGTGGACAAAACACAAACGAACTTTACTAAAAAATTTCGAATGAAGCAAATAAAAGTTATGCATCTAATAATTTTTACTAATTCATGATTTAGAGTCGACATGCCAATCATTTAAATTCTACTTTCTTAGTACTTCTGAAATTCTGTACATCAAATTCTCGAAAACATGATTTTTAACTTTAGAATTTACTTAAAAAGACACATTTGTGAACGTATTAAGAAAATTCGTAATATAAAATCAAAACAGGCATTTGAAAGTTTGTAAGTCATTCTATTAAAACTGAGAACCAGAATTCAGAAAAAATTATTGCGATATGAAATGGCGGCAAATATTGGAAACTTTCTTTCTTGCGAATGATTACTGACTAAAAGTCAGCAACCCTTACTATCTCAGAGATAGTAAAGGGGTGATAGTATCTCTCCTTTGTGAGTACAAAAGTTTTACGATACCTCATGCAGCGTATGAGGGAATTCCCGATGTATCCCGAAGGGGAAAGAATTTTTTTCCTCAAAGCGCCGAGTGGATGGGATATTTTGACTTATTAAATTATTGAAATATTACTTAAAACTGGTCACAAATGTCTAAATATTGCATTGTTAGGCAAGTAAGAACGATTCCCAAAGTTTCAAAGTTCTAGCTTGATGGGAAGTTGGTTAAAAAACGATCGAAAATTTGATGACACACACACACCAAGTGAAATTCAGAGAAACGTTTTAATAAAACCGTTCTAAGTCACCTTGAAGTGATGCACATCGATGAAGGTGATGTCTACCACACAGTCATAGAGATGATCTACCATAATAGAGATAGAGTGCAATAGAGATGCTCTACCACACAGTCATGACAAGTCAGGAGACGGAATTGAGCAACAATTTGCCGCCATGGATTGCTGGGAATTGTCAAGATTTTCAGTTCTCCAACACTTCAACTTTTCCTATATAGCATTAGTAAATTAAAAATTTTATCCATTAAATGCTTGATATGTAGCCTTGTAGAAAGAGATTGAAATGCCGCAAATCTCGTTTGTAGCAGCCCCGATCCCCTTTTTGTGAGACTATCGGTTTTATCTATTCCAAACATACCACTGTGGCCAGGTATGCACTGAAGCACCACA
This sequence comes from Nephila pilipes, assembly GCA_019974015.1. NCBI lineage: Eukaryota > Metazoa > Arthropoda > Arachnida > Araneae > Nephilidae > Nephila > Nephila pilipes. Next base: position 87,651 of record BMAW01108016.1, on the reverse strand, counting down.
CTTTTCAAATACGTCCTTATAAATAATTTCCACAAATATTTACAATAAATAGTTAAATCATTGAAAGTAAATCCAAAAACTCTCTCTCTCTCTCTCTCTCTCTCTCTCTCTCTCTCAGAACTGTTTTTCCATTACTTTCTTTCAACTATAGTTGAATATATGTTTGTTTGCGTGTTGTATTTCTCTGGTTCCCTGTTCCTTTTCAACACAGCAATACACTTAATAACGATTGGATTACGAGGTAAATGCTTGAGCAGGTTGCAAATTAACGTCTTGCTGTTGTGAAGATCTTATACCTTCAACAGGATTAAGGCCATTTTGATTTTGTGGGTGATATTTTAATCCAATGGAATTTCAACTAACCTCCTCACATATTTATCATTTGATCTGTTTGAATACAATAAAGAGCATCCTAAAGAGAAAAAAATAATTAAGGTTTCAGTGGAATCAAATTTTACCTCTGATTTCAGAAAAAAATTTTAGAATATCTTTAAAGGCAGAAAACCCAAAAACGAATCATTAAAATTAAAATAATAGCATACAGCATAGCTGTAACTATAAGAAAATATTTGTTTGAAAGTAAAAAAAAACTGTTTTTCTACAAATAAGGCGAGTACGGCTTCACTTTTGCTTGTATGAAAAAAGATTTATTTATTTAGATTGCGGAATTTTATATATGTCGTAAAGTTTTGCTAAAATTAGAAAATTTAAAGAAAAGTCTTAGTAAATGTTTTATAAAAATAAAGAAGTTATGTAAAAACCATATCACTTTTAATATTTAATTTAATTTCATAAAAATAAATACTTTTCAGTGAATTTTATCCAGGTTAAAAGAGGTAAGCTAGCCCGATTAGAAGTATAAAACATTTCATTGGAAAGAAAAAAAAATTCTTAGAATTTTTAAAATACTTCTATACAAACGATGTTTTGTTACCTTAATTACAAGTGGGAGTAAAGGTAAACTTGAAAAAGGAAAAAATAGAAATATCTTAATTTCTTCCGGTATTCTTTTGATCGTATTTTTGCTTAAAGAATGTAGTATGTAAGTTTTAAAAATCAATAACAAGAAGTAATTAAGGGGATTAATGTCAAAAAATAATTAAATACATGTTTTTTTTCTAGTACAGCATTAACGGATTTCTCGAGGAAAAAACAATGAATTAGTATGCATAATATTCTTTTACAAAAAACTTTATGATTTTTTTTTCAATTTAAGCAAATATCCTAAAGTTTTATACAGATCATTGTTAATAACCATGCAAAAAATATAAAGTTAAGACTTAAAAACTTATTAAAGTTCTATTTCTAAATTTAAGAATAAGAATTTTAAAACAAATAAAATGAATAGCTCTGTTTCGGTTCAAAATTATTCGAATAATGCAAAGGTATTCTTAATACATTTTTAACAAATTAATTATTAATCAAACTAATTTTCCTGTGGTACTAAAATAGTTTTGCGAATTAAATTTAGCCGAATAATAGCATATCATATTAGTGTTTTACTCTTTGAATAAAAAAAAGCATCTTTTGAAAATACGAACATAATTTTAAAAAAACATTGATAGATCTAAAATAATTCTCGTAGTGGGAAAAACTACACACACATACACACACACACACACACACACATATATATATATATATATATATATATATATATATATCCTACAAATTATACACAAAACATAACTTCCTTTCATGCATAAAAATTTTAATAAATGGATTACTAATAAGTATAAGATAGTCTATTCGAACTTATTTCTTGATTTCAAAAGGCAAAAAAATTCTAACTCAGTATTAGGAATCAATCTTTATTATACAGAACTTTAAAACAGTTCCAAAACTATGGTCAAGAATTACATTCTAAGTAATTTCAATAAAATAAATGAATAAATAAGGTACCTGTTGGCAATACGGTCATTACTGGTAATACAGGCACTTTAAGTGTAACATTACACACTGTTAGAAACGCAACACATCAGTTAAGCAATTAATACGGTTTCAGTGTAAATTTCAAAGTTAAGTGATGGATGACTCTATTATCTTGATAAGGAAAATAAGATATACCAATGCACAGAGAGGGATTTGTTGAATATTCTTTCCTGGAGATGAGGATATCATTATTTACATTGCTTCCCAGGATGCAAGTTGTATGTATGATTTATTAAGTTTACCTATTTAGAGGGGGAGCGGGATTAAAAAATTGAAGAAATGTAATGCAGGGCTAATTCTGTTAGATTTTTAAATGCTTTTCAATTATATGTGATGCATTTTCTCGAATCATTTTTAGTTCAAAACGAATCACTATGAATTCGGAAACCTGTAACGGTGCGTAATACGATCACTGACAGCTGAATTATCTTCACTAGAGACTGCAATACCTACATGCGAACTTTTTTCAACTGTGTATTATATATAATACTGTTACAAAAGCGCCAATATCGTGGATGTACGGAGAAAACAGTCCAATACATAGGATAATGTCAAATGGCATTTTATTCACAAATATTCAAGACAAGACGAATACAGGGAGCAGAACTTGTACAAATTAATAACACAATCAAAAAACATGGTATTTGTACAGATTAACGACACAATAGAAACAAAAGCAGCGCTTTCGCAGATCAGCAACACAGATACAAAATGGCACTCGTAATAAGAACCACAAAACTTTCAATTATATTCAGATCACCAGCTTATTGGTTCACTATTCGAACAAATCTCCAAAGTAATACATCTCTCTCTGTAACTCTAGCTATTCCGTCCAGATGTGACGACACAGGATATATTCAGGAGAAGTCCACAAATTTGGTCCTAACTGAGATTTAGGTAAATTCCATCTTTTTTGTCAACCTTCGTTTCTTTCCCAAATTCACCAAGTTCCTCGCCAAATCATCAAAACGTTCTCCAAATTCATCACCAAAGAGGGGATGAAGATAGACTGACGAAATCTCAATAAATGTCTCTTTTTTTGTGTAAGAGTAATGCTGCAGAGAAATGTCATAACAATTCGTAAAAATATAATGCTTTTACTACTTTATCTCGTTATGTTATTTTCTTATTTTTATTTTTAGTGCCTGGCCAACGTCCAATCAATGAGACAGATTATTAGGAGAGCTGGAGTCAAAAGAAATATGAACTTTGTGGGGACCGTCTTTCATTATTTAATTCTACTGTCATTTTCCCTTCTATTTACACAGTAAATAATTTTTATCCAATCGAAGATGCTAACGCGAACAAGATAAAATACTTATAAATAAGGTCGCTTTCTCTAATTCATTTACATATGTCACTATATCTAAATCAATTCACTTCACTTCTATCTTCATCGAATTTGTACAAACACATTTCATTTTAGTCTGGAAGAAATTGTAATTTTATGAAACTCAAATTACTATAAAATCCGAAAGGTTAGTAAAGAGAAATGTGTGAATATCCCAACGTCTCAACTTAGCTTCTTTATTATTTGCATTTGACTTATTTCTAACAAAAATAAAGTTATGTTCATAAAAGCAATAATAATAAAACTGTGTCTTTTAATCATTGATCCTGTTGCTGAAGTGAAATAAAACTTGGTGGAAATGAATTTTGCAGGAAAAATAGAAAAGTGACTTTATTACCTTCACTATTCATATTACTTGCAAAGAAGGTAGTCTATAAAATTTTAAATTTGATAATGAAAATCTGGATTGAAATCCAAAATTGATTTAAGAATTTAATATGGAAAAAATAGTACTAATATACCATGTGTTTATCATTGTTCAACTTTATTTCAGCGAAGAAAATTATAGGCTGCTATATATGAGTACTTGTATTTCTCTCATCCACCTTGCTTTAAAATTTATTTGCACGGCTATTAATATTTAGAAAAGAGTCCTAAAACCATTCACTTCAGAAAACAGAAAATCACACGAAAATATCCTCTATGAAACCACATGCCCTACTTTACTTTGCTCTTTGAAATAAGAAGAAACTAACACTTTAAAATTCAACAACTTGACAACATTATTATTATGCTTATAAAACAGAAGAATCCCTCCTTTAAAAATACGATCAAAAAAGAAAATCTTTCTTATATAAATCCTGCCCCCTTTCCTGAGAAAGAACTAAAACAACAAATTCTCCAGTAGACAGTTCTCAATTTTCGTAACGATATTTTCAAAATAGGCTAGGAGTTAAAAGTTTCGAGCGTACAAAGCCCTTCTTTGGTAGAATTTCTTTTATCGTCTTGTCATTTATACGGACGAATTTGGAAACTTTAAGCACACCAGTTTTTTTTTTTCTTGCAGGGAAAGAAGTAAGAATATATCTTCACAAAAGGAAGAACTATTTAATGTGAATTGATTCAGCAACTTTTTTTCTGAAAGAAGTCTCGTTTGGCGGGGACTTAACTGGGCACAGAATAGAACGGATTTGTTATCAGCGAAAAACACTTCAATGTAAAATTACAGATTTGTACTGTCAGAATGAAAAAAGATATATATGTCATCGAATTAGATAAAAACACGTTAGTTTTTGGGGTTGAATAAAAAAAAACTCAATGGTAGTAAAGAAAAGGCTAATTAATAAGTGTAAGAAGGATAAATGCAAGAGTATAATATTAAAATACTTATTATAAAGCTTTATAAAAGATTTAAATTTCTAAACATTTATTCCATAATATTATATTGCATGATAGTTTTTGAAAATAATCTGTAATACACTATAGATAAGATAAATAAAGCCCCTCGATGTGCTTTTCATACGATTCATTTCTCTCTTTCAAAGTTATATAATACTTTCGAGTATCTTATTTAATCCCTTGAATAATACAAAATTACAAGCGAATTTTTAATTATTTTTCTCCATAAAAATATTAAATGCTCTTTTGCCTAACATTCATTATACATGATATAACATAAAAACAATTTCAAATTCTTTTTTACTAACATTAATTCAATTTTTCATTTTTATTATATATATATATATATATATATATATATATATATATATATATACACTAGAGTTTTGAGAAATTACCTAAATTTCTTCATTTTCACTATTACCAGATAGAAAATGTTGTTCTAATTAGTATTAATTCAATACAAAACGCGATTTTTTTTCTAAATTTCAACCGATTCAATTTTTCTTCAAATATGTAAAGTAATCATATGTAGTAATTTTATAACTTTGAATTCCTTCGAAAACCTTTGAAATTAATTCGAAAAACTTGAAGAAAAAATGAATAAGAGAATAGATTGTAGAACATTCTTTAAAAAAGACTAAGAACGGTAAGTACAATTCATTCAAAAGAACAGAAATTCCATCCCTACGCATATTATATCATAATCTATGTGTGTGTTAGTTATTATTAATTATTCTTCATTGATTCGTTTAGATATCATTATATTTATTCATTTATTTGCTTCTTCTTGAAATTATACTTAAAAAAATTTCTCTAAAATTGCGATTGTCTCGTATTAATTTTATTAATTACGTATTTTTGTTAAAGTTGAATTTCTTAAAAATAATTTATGCTTGGTAGCTGAAATGGTAAATTTTTAATTCACCTGTGTAAAGAAATTAATTGTTATTAATGTTCATTGTTATTGTATTTTAATTTCTGTTAAGCTTAAAATAGCATTTCATCATCAGTTATTGTTAAAATTAATTTTTCATGGAATTTTATTTTTTATCACGCTATTTTTCATAATTGATCAATAGTGGAGATTTCTAGATTGCTCACATTCTGATTTTCGGTAATGTATTTCGATAATATTTTCATTTATTTACTTTGTTCTAATGTATTTCATTATTGATTGTTATTGTTAAAATAAAATACCTCAAGAAGCATATGGATTTTCAAATTAATTTATGGCGCTACACGAAACGTGACATGCCCTCTGTACAAAGAACAACTAAGGATATTTCGGTAGGAAAGATCTTTTTAAAATATTTTCTGAAGAAACTGGGGAAAAAAACACCTAAAAATGTGTAACATTGCCATTCTGGCAATTACGGGACAACAGTATCAGCCTAGTAATCATGGTTCGCGAACTCGTGTCCGGCGTCTTATAAATCTAGTCATGAGTTCGAGGCCTGATGCCTCTAAAGACCCGTGGCTGTGATGCACGTTAAATCTGTAAAGATTCAAAGTTCTGCCGTTGGAGTAGTGTAGAACTTAAAGACAAAGGTGTAGCTCAAGTGTCGCACTCGTCATATGACCAAGGTTCAAAATAACGAGGTTTGTCAGCAACAGCCTTCGTGTTGCTTCTCAGAGCGACGAAAATCAATTAATCCACAATTTCTAAGGAATACTGATAAAATTCAAAAACCATCAGATTCAAGTAAAATATTTTTTAAAAAAATTGCTGATAGTGGAATTACGAGTGTATCTCTTTCTACGAAGCATCCTTCTATATCTCCAACAATACTTTAGACTTAAAATATTATTTGAACATTTCATGAAAAAGTTTTACAAAATTCCATAACATTGCTAATGCGCTGAAATATTAGGTACATTGTCACTTATATGAATAGGTAATTAATGTATATGAAATTGATAATTATCTATTTCCTGTAGCGATTTCTATTAAAAAAGAAAAATCATTACCTAAGCAATATGCAGTGTGTGTGTAGTGTGCGCGCGCGACTGCGTAAGTGTGGGTGAAGGCCGTGCGTGTGTGTGTGTGCGGTGTGTGTGTGTGTGTGTGTGTGTGTGTGTGTGTGTCGTACTTGTAACGTATCTACCAAGTTGAATTTAACTAAGTATACTTTCAAAGTACAGTAATTTCTTTTTAATCCGGCGCGTTTCGGACCAAAGCAGAGTCAGATTAGTGATTTTATCAAATAATCAAACGCCAATGTTGTTTTAACAAGGAAACCAAAGATAAATCGCTCTAGATGAAATTTTAAGCGATTTAAGTATCTATTTAGTGCATTTATGCACATTTTAAACATGAGTAGAAAGTATAGAATTCGACAAAGTATTTCCGCCATTCTAGCAATAACATAATTTATTTCAAAACTGAATAGAATTAGAACTGAATAGTCTAGTACCGAAAAGAAAACACAGTGGAATAGAAACATTTATGTTTAACAATGGTAGTCAAGTTAAGTTAAGAACCGTTACTGCAGTCACCTTATCAATTTTATTACCACTTGAAGAATACTTCCAGGGCTTCGAGAACATTTTATAATACAGTACATTGTACAAGAGTGATTTAAAAAGCACTCGTATTTGAAAAGAGTTGACAACTCGTATTTAAGAGTAAATTGTTGTTACCATTAGATGTTGCAGTATATTAAGTGTCATCAAAACAAATTAGGCATTGATTCATAAGTTAGTTTTAATGTGGCAGTCATTTGTTGCCAAATCAAAATTTGATAGCTGCAGCTTCGGGTTGTTTTTGTCGATGAGATCATTATCCACCGGAAACCAAACAACAATCAAAACAGTGGTTTACTTCCGGTGAATCTGCTTCAAAAAAGTCGAGGATGATCTCATCGGCCGGAAAATTTGTGATTGAAAACTTTTGAGGTGTGAAAGGCGTCAGGATCAGGATATGAGTAACTGAAACTTATGCAGCTGTCTAACTAGTCATAATGCTTATTAAAAACTAACCATTTTCGATTCTACCAGCACCATCTATTGGACTTTCTAAGGACTTATTAAATATACCTCATATGTATACAGTTGTAGTATTGTGCAAAAGTGATATATAACCAGCTAAAAAAAGGAAATACAGTAATGATATTTAAATTGACAGTAACAATAAAACTGTTCGTAAAGGCGAGCAATACTAGATCTTGATCTTGTGATCTAGATCAAAAATTACTTATTCCATACTAAAAAAATCCGAAATGGACGGTTCGATGCCTACTGGATTACAGAGAACGCTTACAATGTACGAAATGTTTTATTAAAAAATACATATTTCAAAATTTAAGGTGGAATGTGAAATAAAAATATGTGCAAGAGGTTCTATGCGAAGTTTTGCAAAGAACAGATTTAGCCACCTAAGATGTGATTTTTTTTATATAATTTTTATTAAATTACTCAATTAAATATAAGGTTTAAAGTAAACGATGTAATATTGACAAATAGACAACGGTTAACTTTACTGATATTAAAACTAAAGGAAACGATAAATTATTATATTGAATATATTAAGGCTAAACGTGATTAAAATTAAAGGAAACGATCAATTATTAAATTGTATACATTCAAGCTAAATTTAATTAAAATTGAAGCAAACGGTAAAAAACTGAAGAGTGATCTTGTATGCCAAAACGCCCCAACTGAAACAGCAGCCCCTTGGAAGGCTAATTAGTTTTAAAAAGTTTAAATGTCCAAAAAATTGTTTGACAAATAATAAAGTGTTTTTGCCTATTCAAAATAAAAATTCAGAAGATTTTTTTTTCAGATAAGTTATTAAACAAGTGATATATCAATATTTTAGAAAAAAAATTAAATAACACAACGAATTACCAATGGGTTACTAATGAAAAGATTAAATGAAATAACAAAATCAAAACACAGTATTTTTTCTTTTTTTTTTTAAATTTTAATAAAGATAATATAAATATACTCTACCATTAACTAAAAAAAATAGAGAAACCAATTTCATTCCAACAAACTTAAAATTATTTCTGAAACAGAAATTAAAATTTAGTTAATATGAATTCATAAATTTGTATAAAAATTTCCCTGAAATATGGAGACTCGACATCCGACAGAATCAGTTAAACAGCAAAAATGCTATTTAATGCTGAATATTCACTTACATTTAATTCGCTTAAGTTACGAACAGTTTATCTTGAAATCTAATCTTATCGAATACGTCACAAACATGCAATCTTAAAAGTGTCTAATAGAAAGAAGAAATGAATCTTATTTAATATGCAAATTGCTTGCTGTGTCTTAAGAAATTCTTGTTTGAAATATTGCATTATTCTCAGCCATGTTTATGAGACACCTCCAAAATTAAATAAGTGAACCCAAAGGTGGAATGTCTTTAGAAGAATATTTTGCTTAATCTCATTGCGCTGTTTGTTACAGCTAATTGAAAAGATTCTTTCTTCAAGTAGATTCTCGAAACGTGGAAATGGGAAACTGGGATCTGTGCCAAGTCGATAATACTAGACTTTTCTAGAAGCAATAAACGAATAAAAGCTTAATTTGTAGATAGATATATCGCCAAATTGGTGCTACTAATTCCCACACAATAAATTGAATCATAGATATTTTGATCCCCAAAAAAAAAAGATTTTGTAATCATAGCATTTTATAAAGATATAAATTATTATTTATATGCCTCTTAACAATGACAAAAATATTTTTTCTTGGAAACAGATAAAAAATAGTAGAAGTAACAGAGTTTTATATTGTAAAGTTCATTACCTCTTTTACATTGCTAAAAATAGATGGTAAAAAAAATTGCACCAATCTTTTGATCTACATATTGCCATTATTTACATGTGCTAACATGTGTTTTGAGAAAATGGCGTCAACCAAAATTCGGATATAAAGTAATAGAAGTTACAGATACATGGTTTTAGTTTAAAAGATTTACTTTATAATACGTAATAGTTAATTATATTTAGTTAGTTGGGATATAATATTTACATTGTTAAGGTATATTTAATTTAATATTTTATCTTTTGCTATTACTTTAATATCAGAAAAGAATATTGCTGTCCTCCTTAATAATTTATCGTTTGCTCTTATTTTAATATTTAATTTAGCAATTAATTCTTATGGCAAAATTGTCTGCTGTTGTTCTTTTCGCTGTTAACGTTGACAACGTATTAGTACTTAAGAATGTTTTGCTTGTGAAAATAAAAATGCCATAGAAATAAGATTAAGGCATTTTCTTTTCTTCTTAGTTATTACTTCTGAGGAGCCTTGGGCTCGGAAGTACGCTTACTTTACACTAATAAATATTCATTTGGAATAATTCTACTTTTTTGTGAACTGAACAGAAAAAGAAAGAAAAAAACATTAGAACATGTTGAAATGAAATTAAACAAGACAATTAAAATATTTTTTAAATTTTATGATTTCAAATTAATCGTACATTTTGCGTATCATTACATTATACACTAAGGTATACCGAATAAATTGATTTGTAGAAATTAATATTTTTAAGATCATAATTAATTGTATGTAATTGATAGTCAAATCAAAATAGAAAATTTTTAGCATAATACGTTATTATTTAGGTCTCCCGTACAAAGTCAAACTTTTGAAACGGGGTCTCTTTTGGAAAACAATGAATTTTTATAACTTTTAATGGAGAGTGCATTGTACTTATTAAATTTTCAACCTGATTAATAGTTATAAATAAGAGTTGAATAACATAAGAAAAGATAATCATCTTTATACGTTAATGTTCAGGTACCCAGTACTTTTATTATTTTTCTGAAAAAAAAATATGAGAATTTGGAAATTGCAATTGTTCTCGAAAATCCTAAATGATCACGCGATCAGAAAATGCAACTTGATTGGTTTATCCAATTTCTTCATCATATCATGTGATATTACATTACTCAAAATCGTTGCTTTGATGATAATCTCCGCCAAATGATCGTGATGCGTGTGCGGTGCGTGCTTGTGTGCGTGCGTGTGCGTGTGTGGTGTGCAGTGTCGTGTGCGTCGTGTGTGCGTGTGTGCGTGTGTGTGTCGGTGTGTGTGTGTGTGTGCGTTGTTCATTTAAGTATACGCCATAACAAACCATGATAAATTCTCACCGACTTTCATAATATCTTGATTTATAGATGGTAACTCTCTTCAGGCAATATTTTCTATCTTAGAAATAATGAAGTATATGAATGCGATTTACTCTTGTAGTTTTAACCTTAGTTTGTAGAGATATACATCTAAAGCATCCGCATTAAATGATATCTTTTGTTTGTTGTTTGCCTTTTTACCAAAAAAATTTGAATAGGTAATTTAATTTTAAAAAGACGTGCACAATCGTATAAGGCAGAGTGATATCTAATTGATTGGATCTGTTTCGAAAATTTCAATCGATTCTATTGGTTTTAATTGATATTTTACCAAAAAAGCATCCGCATACAGTTCGATCAAAAAAGAATAACTTAACTGACATATAGACAATGGAAAGTTTTTTCTTAAAAGCGTGTTTTTCTCAAGAGAAATTGGACTTCATTCATATTTTAAATATGTTAAAGAATTTTAAAATGTTGTTGAAAAAAAAATTGTTACATTTTATTATTGGATAACATTTTATTTAAAATTGTAATTTATCCACAGCAAAAACTCGTCATTAAGTCATTGTGAATGACAATATCTTAATCTAAAATGAGATAATATTCGCTTAACAGAATTTAATATTGGTCCATTGCCAATTACTAACTGCATAACCATAGATAAACTTCTATTAAATAAATCGACATTTCGAGCTTTCATAATCTTATTACAAATGTAATTACAGTCACCCTTGAACTACACATGGACATTTCCCTTTCCATAAGACAATAAAAAAAATCAAATGAGTAATAAACGAGCTCTTTATTTGAAACTTAATCCACAATGTAATTATGTTTTTTTTTATATCTTATTTGTTATATAGTTATATTCCTCTCTATCATATTAAACTCCATTTCCAGTCCATAAATTCATTTGTAATATACTTACGCAATTTCCTCTCGCCATAATTTGAAACAAAATTGCTAAATAAATCCATTTTTCTTCAATTCCATCATTTCAAGTAATAAACTGAATGTTGGTATCATCTTCCTTAGCTATATATAAGATAATGATGTCATAACATAAAATTGAGTTCATTACGTAGAAGATTTTTAAAAAAATGTCAGATTTCCTTTGTCTGGTTATTCTTTTTAACAGTCTGGCTTAGTTTTTTTTCTTAATACCTTTAAATGAACGCATTTTCATACGACCGAGTAAAATACGTATACCAAAAAAGACAACGCTTTAAAGATGCATTACGAATCGATTTCATACGTCTGAACTTAGGGTTGTCTGGAATGTTAACTATTCCACTGAGGATGTCCTTTAATGCACCAGAAAATTGGATGTCAGAGGAAACTCTCATTCATTCACAGATGAAAATGCCTCAGGAAAAGGATGTTGGAAACATAGGAAACGCTTAATCGGAAGTGATACTCTCCAAAGATGCTTAGTGTAGACTCTCCAATACGAAATATTGCTTAAAATATGAGGCACAAAGGACGAAGAATATTTCATAGAGATATTTGAGTAAGGGAAATTCTCGGACATATGTCTAGAGGGCAATTAAAAATTTGTTTTTGGGAATTCGATAATCTAGTTCTAATTTATATAATAATTAAGACAATGATTATATATAAGAATCGTATAACTATAATAGCATGCCATACATATTTGAAACATATTTTTTTTAATTATAAACACACTAATGTATTTTAAAGAAAAGCAACTTAAAATAATAACCATATAACCATTGGCTATTTATAACAAATATTACATGTTAATATTGAGTATTTTTACACGTAATAATACTAACAAAGCCCTGTTATATCCATAGAAACTAAGTTGTTAATTATTTGTGTACTTATTAGCTTATGGAAGCAATTTACAATAATTTATGGTTTTTAAATAATATTTTTATATTTTATAACCTAAGGGATAGTGGAATTAATGTAAAATTCCAATTTATTTTTTTTTCTACAAGTGTTACTTACAGTAATAATGGAAACCATGATAAATTTCTTTCTTTTATTAAAGTGTAAATTTTCAGCTATTTTTAAATTCTAAGATATCATTTCACACATTTTAACATTGACTTCGCATACAGAAAGTGATTGAAATGTTGCGTAAAATATAATTTAAAATAGCTATGTAAAATTATCAGTTTATAAATAAATAATCCGAAAAGTTTCCGACATTTAGTTTCAGTCATTCTATTATTCCTTTCATTCCCTAGATGGTAGTTTCTAAAATCTAATTTAAAAACTTTTTAACGAATCAGTTTTAATATATATATGGGTTGGTTTGACATTGGCTATTCACGATTTTCTATTCACTAATATCGAAGACGTTTCAGTAACATGAATTGCATAACATTTTACTTTCTTCCCAATCAAAAAAAAAACACGTGGTTAGATAAATTAAATGAAAATTTGAAATGTGGTCCATTGTATTACACATAATGATATATAAGTAAAATAGAATTCGAAGGAAATAGATTAGAGACAGACGATAACGGCATGATGATAGATAAAATAATATATAATTTATAAAAGCTCAAGGTTATTAAATAACATACTAGGTAATTGCCAGTTTAGTTTCAGTTTTTATTAACATCGCACGAGGGCTATTGGCGACGGACCTCGTAATTTTGAATCTCGGCCAAGTGACGAGGACGACACCTGAAATGGCATCCCCTCTCCTAACTCCCACACCATGCTAACAGGGGGACTTAAGACCCCGACAGATTCATCGTGTATCAGCCCCGGCTCATGGCGGGTCTTTAGTGGCCAAGGATCGAACCCGCAACTGAACGAATACCGCCAGCCACGAATCTGAAACTATGACCACTAGGCTACCGCGGCCACAGGTAATTGCCAATATGTACATCAGCTATTTACTTACATACGAGATCAAAAGCAAATTAGATGTATTTTTATTCATTTAAGTACATTTTAAGCAAAATCTTGATTTTAGTTTGTTTTTTACTTGTTTATTTATTTAATTTTTTTAGTCTGGAAATGTAAGACTAATAAATCCAATTACTGAAGTGATAAGTGTGAAACAACACTCCCACTCAATTGTACACTGTTAAATGAAACATCTGTATTCTCAGAAGTCCATCTCCATTTGAGTATAGCATATCTCAAATGGAGTATTTTCTTTGGACATATGTGTATGAAAAATTTCAGGTTATTTGAATAACAGGAATTCGTTTAAAGTTCGAGTACAAATTTTGAACTTTAGCTGAATACATATACGTATGAACATAGTAAATTGGATAAAGACTTGAAATAAGATTTGATTTTTTAAAAAAATAACATTTTGAGGAATTTTCATACGAACAAAACGACTTTTAATATTCCAAAATCATATTTAATTTTAATTCATTTCAAAGATGAGGAAACATGATTTTTATTGATTCAAATCGGTATAATTCGATGCATTCATTAAATGTTTATTCAATTTCTATAAAGATTATCTTTTCTTAGATACACTGAAAGAATATTTCAAAATAAAGCAATTTAGCATAGTAAACGTAGGGATTCTATTTCCAATTTGTGATACATACATTTCTGAAATTAACAGTACTTAATCAATATCTCTTTCAATAAAACATAAAATGTTTATTCAAAAAAATTCTTCCATTCATACGTATTTCTTTATAAGAAAATGAAGTTTTTACAAAGTTTATTATTTCTAATGAAAAGAAGTCACTTCAAATGATTCTTAGAGACCTAGTAAATTGCCTAATTATGTGAGGTAATTCTTACGAATTTTTTTTTAATACAACGAAATCGGAGCACTGTTATTCACATTTAAAAAGCAATTGTAGAAATACTTTCAGAATAATAAGAGAAAAAATGAGGAAATGCGAAACAATTTTTCTCATTTGACGATTTCTATTCTCTTAAAAGCTCAAAAATGCTATTCTCTCAAATTTCGGATCATGGAAAAAAAATAAGTTAAATTTAAATGTAAGAATATCCATCAAACTAAATCATTTAGGTCCAGATTAGATTCAATGCAAAAGCAGCATAAAAGGAAATATAAGAGTTATAAATTCAGTACCAAATAGGAATTAAGTAAGGAATAGAATGCTTTAAGAACTCTTCCTTATAGAAACCTTAAATCCCAAATTGCGTAAAAGCTTTCGATTAAGAAGACAGAATACTGATGGATATGATAAAGTGAAGGTGGCTTTTTCCAATGAAGTAACGTTACCGATAATGTGCATTAAAACAACAAAGCCTGTTTGAAATAAATAAATTTCTTTAAAAAACAGATGAGTGTAAATTTATTAAAATATATTTTCTTTCACACTTATTTTGAATCTTCCTTTATCCATACATCCTCTTAAAAGCGATATCAACATTTTTAAATCAGAAAGACTCGGACCATTTATTGTCAGAGTTATAATTTTATCTTCATTTCAAAAAGATACAATGCGAGTAATATACATATTTTTCTCAAAACCAAAAGCTATCGGGGAATATTGACTATACTGTAAAAAGCACCTTTTATTTTGTAAAAATTTATCACAATAAGATTGAAAAAATAACTTTGTCATAGAATTTAACTCGTATGCTGCTATGCTGTTTATTTTGTTTGATAGCTAAATTGGTTGTACTTTTTAATTACGTTTTATCTTTGTATTGAATGGTATTATTAGTATGATTGCATATAAATAAATTTAAATTTTCTTATTTTCATTAAAAAATTTGTTTATTTTTAAATTAGGATAAAATATTTTTAATTTGTTAATGCACTGATTTTTTTTTTCAATTTATTCTGTACTTTTTTGGCTTTTAGATTTTTAGTCTTAATAAACTTTTTAAATGAGGTTTTAGAGGTAATAGTTAGTGCTTCAGTACGATTCTGTATGCATATAAATCTCTCTGCCTCTATATCTACGTACACACACATGTATATAATATATATTACGTCATTCATAAAACAAACTTATACTTATCATAACAGAATATTAATTTGAATTTCATATTTCTCAGAATATTTTGAATATAGTTTTAAATTAAATTTGAAAAATTTTAGACACACACTGCACGACTTTGAGAATATTCTATACAAACATGAAAATTTTCGATGTATAATTAAATCTGCTTTTTTTAAAATGAATGCATAATAGAATAGCATTATATACGTTGACATATCTAAGAACTGTAACATTCAATGAGTATATGGAAGTAGTCCACATGAAACTCGAACCTATTTTTATACAAGTCGACCGTATTCCTCTTTCTTTTATGTATCTTTGATTTTAAAATATGGCTCAATTCAAAAAGATACTATGATGCCAGTGTAAGAATGCTGGTCTTCTATTGAGTCCTTGTATCTCAAGTTCTGCCTTTGAAAATCTAATAAATTGAAAGAGACAGTCGTAGCAGAGACGATGTCAACTACGAAAGTGTTATTGTATTTGATATGTCGAAGAATATAGAATAGCTAACAATATAGAATTTCAAATATTAAATTTAATTAGATATTTCTGCGAACATTACATTTTCCTCTTCATTTCAAATAAAAATCCCATTTCTTATTTTAGAAGGAAAAGTTGTTCGTCAGTGTAGTTATTAATTTATTTAAACTTCTACATCTTTCGAGATTTTTACTAGTGAAAAAAAATTCTATGACTCTATTTTACAAAGCTTTAAAAAATAATTTTTCAATGAATTCGCGTTGAACATTCTTAAGATATTTTATATTCAATAGCAATTTGTTATGTATGGAGCAAATATTTAGAAATGCATAAATATTTATAACGTATATACAAATTTCTACATATCGCATGCAATACGACGTGTTTCGAAACTCATGAGGAAAAATTTCGGATGTGACAGAAATCAACTAAACAAGCAATTTTCACCACATAATGTTCAGTGGAGAACAAGCGGTGAACCACCAGATGGCGCTGAAATGGAAAGCAAAAAGCGCGTGTTTTCTTACACATCGTCATTTCTGCCGTGGACTTCAGGACTCATGTCGACGTACAGTAATCAGGAAAAGGCCAAAACCTGAAAAAAATCTTGAAGCTTACCGTTATTTGAATAGTCGTAGGGAGTTTCGAAATTCATGGGAATAAATTTAAAGGGTGATAGAAAACATCTAACCAAGCAATTTTCACCATACAATGCATAGGCGAAGAGCATGTAGTGAAACGCGATTATGGAAAAGCATATAGCGCGCTTTTCTACCGTAGATTTCAGGAAGCATGGCACAAAAAAACTCGGGCTATATGTATTCCATTACAGCGCCGTCTAGCTGTTCACCGCTTGCTCTCCACTTTTGCATTGTGTAGCGAAAATTGCTTATTTAGATTGCTTGTTCTACACAATCGGAGAATATTTATCTCGTATTAGATATTACATTATGCACCGAATAAAATTAAAAACTTACTACCGTAGAGCTTAAAGTTACTTCTATATTATTTCTATCAATGCATTATATGCTGCATAACTTATACTTTCATTTCCAAATAAGCTCTCTGAGCCAACAAACACAAATGATTTGGCTACGAATGCATTGCACTCACATACGCAGGGTGTCCTTGAACTCGTGGATCAAACTTTGAAGATTTCATGCACATAAAGAAACATTTTTTTGCATAAAAATGTAGGAATGATGGAAAGGGTTGCCGAGGGAAATGCTGGGGAAATGAGTGTGAGGCTAACTCAGTGCTAAGGATTCACGAACCAAATTATTTGATACAATTAAATGTTGAAACGTGAAATGATTATCAATAATAAAGCCTTGAAGGTGTCGACGTAATGATTTGTGTCCATTGCGGAATTTGTCGGTGTCTATTAGATTACATTTCATTATTGACTAATACTTGCTACCCCATCGACAAACTGACACGATGTATCACATCATCATGTAAGAGGTAT
The DNA here is from genome assembly GCA_019974015.1 of Nephila pilipes. Classification (NCBI taxonomy): domain Eukaryota; kingdom Metazoa; phylum Arthropoda; class Arachnida; order Araneae; family Nephilidae; genus Nephila; species Nephila pilipes. Next base: position 70,053 of record BMAW01108016.1, on the reverse strand, counting down.
TACCAGAATTACTTGATAATGTTAGGTTGCCGTTTTAAATGTTATGTGAATTCAGTACTACAGGGCTCCAGTCCATTTCGGCATTAATATCTTATGACGAACATGACGTAATATCTCAATGCCATATTTGGCCCTAGATGGATTGGACACGGTGTATCAGTCGCTCGGAAAATATATTCACACTATTTATCAAGCATTTGTTTTTCTTTACGTGGGCACCTCAAGGCACTCATCTATGAGACTCCAACTCGCTTTGACAAGAACCTCATTGTAAAATTTTCAGTAGTTGCAGCAACTATTCGTATAGCATCGGCACCTTTGAAAGGGTGCACCAATTACTTGCTAAACGTATTCAGGCCTGTTTCAATGTTAATGGATATTTTGCGAATAATTTGATCACTTACTTTAACTATCTGTTCTTTTACTTTTCTCAGAATTCCTTGTTTTCCTCTCATCTCTTTTAATTTCTGACCCCACATTGCTGTACAAAAAATTCTTCCTTGTGTGTATTTTAATTTTCCTTAACATTTGGGCAGTGTGACGGTCCTTCTTAAGCCGCTTGCCACTTTCTCACCCGGCCATGAGGCTGCGTGAACCACTTGCACCTTCTCACTTAGCCTTGAGGCACCACATGAACAACTACTTTTTGCATGTTCGAAGATATTCAAATTTCGAGTTCGTGCGAACTTGTGGTTTTGTGTTTATACCCATGCAGCTATCATAACACAGTAGCAGAGGAAAAGGAACCTGATTCCACAAATGTCTTTCGCCAGCTGTCGAACGCAAATTTTCTTCGCCAATGAATAAATGATAATCCTTCGCCAATGATAATCGCCATTAATGATAATCGCAATAATAATAATAAATGATAATCCTTCGCCAATGAATAAATGAAAAATCGCCAATGAAATAAATGAAGACAATTATTTCGGACTGTCTTCATTTATCTCATTGACGATTGATTTTTGTAAATATCTGAACGTATTTCATTATTCCTTTTTGTTCCAGCAATTTTCTAATGCGCAATAATAAGTGAAATGACTAATAAATATTGAAGTTTTAAAACTTTAAAATGTCCTGATTCATTTGTTATCTACTGACTTGAGAACAGTTGAAGTATGGCATATGCTTACGTACCTAATCAACCCTTGTAGTCTATGCTTACATATTTAATAAAACCTTCAAACCCATGCGCTTAGGGTCTATTTGTGTACTACTTTTCTTATAAAATCAAATTTGTTAGTTCAAATTACAGTGTTCCCATTTCAAGCTTGTAGAATTTAATAGAAGATCATTGGTTCTTCTTTTAATTATTAATAGTTTGCTATTATTTAATACAAGATATTAATAGAAAGCTTTTATCTAATTATCGTTTTGTGGGAATTAAAATTGTATAAGACTTCTTCAACAAGTAAAACTATTATGTAATATAATACTTTTATAATAATATCAATTTTTTTTATATTTTGAACAAAATGCAAAGGAAATTGGGGTAACGGAGCGAATTATTAAATTAAATAATGAGTAAACCATAATTCATCTCAGAATCTAAATGTAAAACTCATACTATAGCATCTTTAGTGAAATTTTAATTAAAAAGGTGCTGTACCATAAGTTTTTTCAACTACTAATCAACAATTAAGTCAGATGTTTCTGAAAGGAATGAAATAAAACTTTAAACTGCGAAACAATAAAAAATTCCAATCCTTAAATTAAAACACAAATGGCTAGACGTATAACCATAGAATTAAGAAGTTAAGGCATTTCATGATGAAATTACAGTTCATTTAAAATAGCTTATTTAGTAAATGCTGTCAACATAAAAAAAACTGAGAAAGATGATTAATTTTATATAGCAATAACTGAAAAAGATTAAACTAAAAATTTAATTAAAATTAGAAATTTTCTTTGTTTAAACTACGACTTTTTCATATTTAAATATTGCATTCATAGCTAATTAAAACTTCAAAGACTGCCTCAGAAATAAAAAATATGATCAAAAAATATTAAAATTATTATCAAAATCTTAATTAAATTTTTAAATGAGAAATTATATATTGCTTAAAGCCTGTCCATATTTTCCATTGATCTCCAAATTTAAAATTTCAAAGCCTTACAATTTAATTTAAAACAGTACATTATACGTTTTTAATACCTAATTCAAAATTCGAGGGTGGTATGTGTTTAAACTAATATGTGATAGTTTAAAATTAATATAATAAATTTTCTTCATTACTATTTCAGCTTCTATATATAATTTTTCTAATTTCCTTAAAATTATTTATTAGTTTCTCGAGTTTAAATTTATTATATTCAAAAATTATTAAAAATCATTTGCTTGATAAAATTTCCTTATATCCACTTGAACAAATTTAATAATTCCACAAATGAATGACTCTAATGCCTGCAAAAATTAAGTTTCTTTTTTTTTTCATTTACGGCAATATTCTCAAGCCTAATTTATAATCCTTTCTCAGATAATTGCTTTCAAGTTTATTTATGACGCAGTTCATTAAAAACTTCCTTTGGTATGCACATTTAGGAGAGCAATCCCTTAAGTTTTCTGAATTAATGTTTGGATAGAAAATGATGATTTTAAAGCAGATTTAAAGTTTAATTTAAAGATGTAAAGATTGAGCGATTTATAAATATTTGAATTCTCTTTATGAATATTAGAATGCATAATTTGAAATTTTTGTTTCACTATTTGTGAATTGCATAACATTACAATTTCTTTCCAACCAAAATGAAACGTGATTTGGGTATATTAAATGAAACTAATAAGTGCAGAGCATTGAATGAGAGATAATGATACACTTACTATACATGAAACAGGATTTAAAGGAAAATGAAGGGAGATAGAGGATAACGGCAAGCTGATAGTTAAGATTAAATTGTATTGAAATATCGTAATTACTATTTTGTGGTGAAATTTATTGGAATCAGAAAGAGTGATTTGGTAAGCTAAGATTTCATTTTTAAATCATAATCAAGGTTTGGCAAGTTAAGTAGGATTCGAGAGAGACTGGCCTGATCTATATTCTTCAGCAATAAATGGAATATTTTATCTTGCTTTTACGTGTCTTCAATTGCATTCTTGTACTTACTGAACGTTTAGTTTGAAGGAAAGATGGCCTTAGAATTAAATTATAAAGGAAGATCGTCACTGATTGGTTGGAAGAATATTATATGTAACGTAATATTGCCACGTAACATTAACGAGTTTGTATTTTCTACGGCCAACGTGTGGCGCCGGTTCAGATGCCAACCTCGTCACTTGACTATGGCTCAAAACTAATAGGTTATTCGTATGGTTTCTTGTCGATAATAATAAATCAAGCAAGCAATAAAAGTCAAAAAGTAAATTTATACATACATAAGAATAAGAATTTTCCTTTTGAAATGATCAGACGAATTATTTCACAAGACTGGTAACGAAGTTAAATGTTTACATTGACTGAATTACTCCAGAAGATATCAAAAGCAATATTTTCCGAAATAAAATGAAAAATACCAACGTATATTTTTATTACAACGAATATTTTGAAATCTAATAAAGCCTCATGATCCTAGATATAAATATCCAATAGAATATAAAACAAAAGGTAAATGATACTGGGATGCCATCCAGTTACCCGTCTCTTCTACCTTTTTAATTAATATTCTCATCACAAGATTTAAAGTTTTGCTTAAATTCAAGCCCAGACAAAGTAATTAAAATAGTTTATTATGTATCCAAGTAAAGTTTTTATTAGTCATCTGGTCAGGATGATGTTCCTAAATAGTTTAATGTCTCTATTTATGAGTACTAACAACTTCTGTAATTTATCAAAGAATTCGCTTACCGGAATATGTTGCAAGTTTCTCCTTCAAATATTCAGTCGCTCCGACAGAGATTAGTCTTTATTTCACCAAATCTACTATATACGAAATAAAACTTCCGCGAACATCTCACTAACACCCTACCTATTACCGTAAACTTGTGACATTGGGCTATTAGCAATTTTCTCTTCACTGACCTTAGGGACTTCGATTGAGATTGATTGCATGAAATAACAATTTCTTCCCAACCAAAATAAAACGTGATTATGTTAATTAGATGCAGGTGGAAATAAAGTGAAGTGTGTCAGATATAGTGATAAAGTAAAGCGAAATTTAGAGGATAGAAGATAAGTGTGGTTAACTCTGAAAATATTTCTGGTAAGAGGCCGATAATATCAAGAGAAGTTGCTGGCAATAGCTGTCGCAAAGAATTTGAGATATAAAAGCAGCCCTAACTGGAAGTGTTTTGGTAAGAGCATATTATTTCAATAACATTTGAATTGGTGGGTTAATCTTAAAGTCCAGAGAGAGCTATAACTCATTAAATATTATATTATAGTAAATGATAAATAAATAATTGAGTTGGAACTGACTGGCGTGTCTTTGCATCAGTTATTGACTTTGAAAGTTAGTTAGATTTACTTATGCTATGGTATAATAGTCAGGTAGAAGTAATACAGCGTTACAAACTTATTGTTCTTTTCAATTCTTAGTCGCTTTTATACGACTGAATTATATCTAATCCCTTCACTTTCTAAAGTTTGCTTAATTTTTATCACGTTACCTTTGATTAGGAAGAAGCTGAGAATTTAAATATAAAATCAGAAAGAAACTTTAGATGTCTGTCAGAATGAAGTATCACGAATAGCACGTTACAATACCAAGCAATGGGAAAATGAACATAATGATCATGACTCTCGGGCTCTTACACATATCCAACTAACACGTTAATGCAATGTGTAGTACTTGTAACCACATTAACTATTTGGAGCATATTCTTTTGATTTGTAGTAAATACATAACCCATAGAAATTATCTCTAGAATATAATCAAGATAGACCCGTGATGTAATGTTACATTCAAAGAATTATGAACAATGCATTAGCTAAAAAACAAGTGTTCAGACCATTCGTACACGAGATGAAATATTTTGATATCCTTTGAATTAAAAGAATATTTTAAGGGGGCTAATAGTCTTTTTTGCTCTATATCCCGTAAAATCAATCAATCAATAAGAATACGAATATGTTGCAGCCGACAAAAGCGAATGTTACTTTACAGAATCGACATAATTTGTTTATCGGATTGTGACACAAAATTTTATTTTGTTGAGACATACAAATATAAGTGTTTTTCTCGTTTTCAAACACTTTAACCTTGCTATTAACCTTACTATTATAAATTGTTTTATAATGTGTAATATTGAGTTTATTCGCAATGTTAAGTGTTAAATTATTATTGGTAATATATTTCTTGGTAAAATTAGGTTTTTAGCTTCTCAGTGTGTATTAGTAAATTATATCAGTAATAATGCTAATAAAAAATCTCGAATTATGAATATTTGCTTTGCTTGTAGTTCATTTTAATTAATTAATATGAAAAAAAAACGTTTCATGTAAAATCATTTTTTGTATTAATGACTAACAAAATTACAAATGTGTAATTAAAATTATATAAATGTTTTAATTTTAAGAATTTTCAATGAATATATATTTAGGTATAATTTTCGCTATACTGATTAAAAAATCAATTTGAAATGTAACACTGCACCTTTGTACTAAATCTGCATATTAGTATTTCTGTAACATGGTGATATTTTTTACACCCATAATCTCAGCTTTACAGAGAGTGTGCGTATGTGCATTTTAATAAAGCTCAATGGCACAAGAGTCAAATATGATCATGTTTCACCAAACAAGATGTAACTGTTATCTAGATATTTTAAAAAATGAAACATCATAAAAATTAATTGAAAAGTAGGTGAGTCGAAGATAGAGGATGATCGTTAGGGTATCCCGGAGCACGCCACCGGTATTTAACAAAGACAATAATTCCCATGGGAAAATAAACGGATGGCTAGGGTGCCTCAGGAAGGAGTGTAAGCCCATGAAGGCCTACTTAATAGATAAGTAATATATATTCAAATATAAAGTAAAAGATGAATATAGTATGTTGTTTAGTTTTTAATAATGAATTCTCGATAAAATTGGTTTAATAAAATTATTAATTAGTTGTATTAAATCAAAATTCAATATATATATTGGATTATGCTGACGTATGTTATATAATTTAAGCTATATTCATTTCTTATTGTTATCGCGTGGAACGTATCATTAATTCGTGAATTTTGCTGAGTAGTAAGAGAGATACTAATTGAACTGATGAAAATCAAAAGTTTCCATCAACCACCGCCGATATAATTATCTAGAATAAATTAGAAGTTCGTTTAGTTAATTCGGTAACTAAAATTATTCTTACTGCATAGCGTAGCAACGCAGCCAACGATTAAAAGCGATTATATGATTAAAATGTCAAAACTATGAGTGATGATCCTGGTAAGAAGTTTTCAACAATTTTTCCCAGAAATATAAGAAATATGAGAATTTTGAAAATTTAGCAAGAGATTTTTTTTTATGTATTTTTGACAAAGTTTGCATTTTTCTTCATCTAGAAAATATGGTCATAACATTTTTGAGCAAAATATTCAAACTGAATAACATTATCCTCAGTCATTCGGTTATTCTATACACATAACATAGGTACTACATACATCCAACACTAAATTCATTAATCCACAATCATACCTTGGGCATATAATACAGCACGGAGAATTCAATATGACTTATGACCTTGACGTATTAGTGGTGATTCCTACATGGAGGGCATTTTTTCTTCTGATAAACGTTTGTTTTATTTCTATGTGATTTGGAGTCAAAGGACACAAAAACACTTTTTTTTTTCATTTACTGGAAAAACCCAAAGAAGAATTTATGATTTAAATTTTGTAATAGTGAAAATAAGTGTGTTACAGGTCCCAATTTCTTTTCATCAGAGGACATAAGGGCTCACCAAATCACAATATTTCATTTAGAGAATAAGACCAATGAAATTTTTTAATTTAATTTTTGTAATAGTGAAAACAAATTCAATGAGAGTCACTGAATTTAAATTTTTTTGAAATAACGAATTGAAAAATAACACTATCAATGACAAAACTGAATGATCAGTAAGAAGTATAAATGATAAAAATAACGAAAATGTTCGTCACAGTGGACAAGAAAATCATAAGAAAAATAAAATAATTGGTATAATACAAATTTTTAAATGAATATAAACACAGAAAGAATTATATATATATATATACACACACGCACACACACACATATATATGCATATAAAAAAAACCAGCCAGGTATAATTTAACGAATTTCTAATTACATTTTTATGAACAAAGCGATCTCAATAATATAAATTTTTATTTATATCTTTAAACAGATTATCTTATAATCGTCCTTCGCAGTAATAGTGATTTAATTTATTTAGCACTTTATCTAATCAATTTAAAAGATTACCACAAATAACAATTATAATAAAGCTGATTTTCTTGATGTAAAATTACAAATAAAAATATATTAAAAACAGCATTATTTGAGATAAAAAATTCCTTTCAATTTTCTTGTCCTTAAAGTCTTTTTCTGGAAAAGTAATATAGATGTATCTATTTGTAGAAGTATTGTTATAATTTTTTTATCTCGTAATTATAACTTAGTTACTCAAACGCTTGATAGAAACAAAAGAAACAATAAGGTATTGTTAAGTTGTTGTTAAGATAGTGCGATTACCTAATAAATTTCTTAGAAAGCCATGTATATCCAAGAAAATTAGGAGTGCAAGAAATTAATTTATATTGAATAATTTTTTAACCAACAGAATAATTATTTTTTTCTAAATAGGAGGAATAACTATTGTACTATTGCCATTAGACACTAATATAGTATTATTAATGAAATATATGTTTAGTTATAAATAAATATTTAGAGAGCTGTTTTAAAAATTTTCAGCAATATTTTTAAAAAACATTAATGTGATTACCTCTATTTTAAACTAGTTTGCAATTTTGATTTAGATTTTCATGTGCAAAACTACTCCCGCTACGTTTTTTAGCTCACGGAATGTAATTTATGGATGTTTAGGTACGCCTTATCTTAAAATTCTGATATTTATTAGTATATGTATTCATATATATTTTCTTTTGTAGTTATGGAGATTGCCAGGTTTTTACCTCCAAAACGCTGAAGGAGAAGGTAGATCCATTTAACTAATTAACCCCACAATTCAGTCTTATGTGTCTAAATCAGCGATTTGAAATAAAAGGTTATCAATTTTGGGATAACTCGATTTTATATTTTGTTTATTTTACAATAATGGAATTATTAATTATTAATAGAATGCTAATTTCCATTGACAAAATTTATTTTATTTGCATGTGTGTGTGTGTGTGTGTGTGTGTGCGTGCGTGTGTGTGCGTGTAAACAAATAAAAAATAACTTTAATATCGTTAAAATCATAAAAACATATTGAAGAAGTCAAAGGAAGTAGAAAAAAGGTTATAAAATAAATTAAAATGATGCTTCTGGATTACTTCATAGTAAAATAGTCAATACCAAAATCAACTGAACAAATATGTAAAGGAAAAAAAAATCTTGCTCTCGATATTAAAAGTACTTATTAGAAAATATTTTAATTGTAATCCTTTTTGACAAAAAAAAACCTTTTACATTGCAAATATTCACAAGATCCAAAATATCCAGCACATATAAATTACTAATTTGAGTAATATTATTCTAATTTACTGTAAAACCATAGTCATCTAATCTTAAATTTCCTTAATGAAGCTCAAAAATCGTACATTATGAAATATTATTAAAAAATTTATAATTATATAAATTACTAAATTTACTAAGAATTCCAAAAAAAAATTATAAAATCAAAAAGTAATATCATTAAAAAAAAGAAAAACCAATATTGAAGAATTAAATGTAAAAATATAATATAGTTACTATCATCCTCTATTGACGGTAATTTAACTTACTACAGAATAAAAAAAATTCTAGCGACGTTTGTCACAAAATCTAATCCATTTCAAAATTTGAAATAATAACACAATGCATATATATAATAGAATTTTAAATAACAAATCCCCCAATATATTTATCAAACTCTAAATGTGTTTTTGAAAAACCAACTTTACATATATAAGTTTTGCAGTTATTAAAAATGTCTTTAAGGTTAATAATTTTATCCAAAAATTCATGTCACTAATTTTTATTACATTGTTTTAATTAATTATTACATTTTTAAAAAGATGTATGTACGTATATAATTGTTCCAAAATAAAACTTTATTAAATTTAAACTGAAAGGAATCACTTTTATTACAAATAGTACTGTGAACTTGTTTATCTATAATTTAAAATTTTATGTCACAACATTCTCATTAACTAATTGTTTCATTTAAATACGTAAGATTAAAAAAAAAAAAAATTGGAGAATCATTTTGTCAACAATATATCTAAAATAAAATTATTCATATCCATATAGTTTTGTTCATTATAATGTAAAAATGTATTGGGTGAACTATAAGTTAGATAGTCCCCCTTGTGATATTCATTTAATAAGCTTATATCTTTATCGTTAAATTTAATGAAATTCTTTAAAAACTAGATTAACTAAAAAATTAAACTATTACAGGAGATAACGCTATTTAAGTTGTTTAGCTTGATTATAGCTAAAATAACATTTAAGCGATAATTAATATCCATGGAAATAAAATATTCTACAAATTCATAGCTAAGGATTGAGAAGACTTTTTTTTATTTCAAACTATATCCGTACTAGCCACTCATTTTCATAAAAAGAATGGTCAATTCAATTTCGAATTATTTTCCTCTTAAACTTTAATTAAAATAAATACATAAAAACGTGCCACATTTGGCGATTTATCGCTTGCGCGTGGCTAATGGAATAGTATCTACTTTTTTTTGTGAATTAGCAGATTCGTATAAAAGTCGGTAACGTAATTTACTTAGAACCCGTAAATCTGAACCTGTATATATGCAGAGATTTGAAATAAATTTAATTAAGCTCCTAGTTTCCTATATTATATCTATCATGGTGTGAAGCTCCTTTTTATTTCCTGATACAATTCCATTGAACTTTTAATTTATATGATCACATGCTCTAAATTTCCATAGGTTGTCATTTTCCCATGATCTAGACTAATATGGACATTTAGTCGCCACATAAAATATCCGAACAGTTCTTGCATTTAGCTTCACAAACAGGGTACGTTTCTTCCCCTTCTGATTTAGCTACGGAGGCATGTGGGTGCGTATTGCGTTCTGTCCATCGCTATCTTCATGTAACTGCTTCTCTCGTGTTAATTAGTAAATGTGTATAATTTTAAATACTTCTGCTTCTTTTTTGTGCTACGATTCTCTTTTTAACTTACTGTTGAACACCCCTCCAACCAATGTGCTCCCTAATCATTATTAATACTTTTAACTTTTAGTCTAAAATTTTTTAAGCATAAATCATATGATGTCATTTTAAAAAGTCTCGGTTGGATCCCCACTTGCTCTTTTCATCGTGCTTCTTGTCGCATAACCACGTATTTTTCCGCTGCCCATTTTTACATACTTCTGCACTGATATGTTTGAGTGATCTTCATTAAAACTTTTATAATTGTATAAATTTTCTTAGAGTAAAAAACTTATTTTATTGCTTGAATCGGCCATAAACTTCCTTTCTGATTAATTGTTCTATCACAGATTTTTTCGATATTCTTCCTATAGAATCTTTTTTATCCGTATGCTACACCTCTTTATCAGAATAATGTTATATTACTATATAACTCTACATGAAGACCATCATCACTCATATATTTAGAGATGCTTTGTAAAATCACATTGAGACCTCTCAAAAACATTTTAACTCAAATATAAGTAGCGAAAGTACAATTTCTTCGATTAGAATTAGAACAGAAAATAGAAGCAAATGCTCACGATTATATGGATCATTACTTTCAATGCCTAAAGGCCAGAAAAACTCACGTTAGAAAAATACTCAGATTTAAGAAAATGGCTATTTCTAAATCTTTAGAATTATTTTCCTGAATGACTGCTGAGCTTTAAGAATTTTGATGACATAATACCTTAACAAAATAAAATCTGAAGCATTTCATGAATTTTAAGATACCTCGAACACAATCATGCTTGAATTTCTTTTTTACTGAGGACTAACGCAATCTTAGATTGTCGTTTATCGAGCATATCGCTACGAATTTGAACCACATTCTCTAATAGACTACAAGCTATTATAACCTTAATACATAATACACGAATTTTGTATGATTCTTTCTTCCACACCCTACGATAAGTAAACCAATTATTAGTGCCTTCAATCAATAACACATATCTTCGAGCGTAAGAGTCAAAACACATTCTTCATATCGGCAATCAACCATCTTGTTGCGTATATTTATCACTGATAATCTACAGTATCAAATCTTATGATCTTACACACGGGACGTTAGTCACAGAAAATGATCATTCCCCACTGAGATTTTTTGATATAGGGCATCATTTATCATCGACCGCAAATTTGTCTCCATAGTAAGATAGCAATGGGCTAGACAGGCCTTATCCATTGTCTTTATTAAATGCAAATGGTGGAGAGAACGTAATATCCGGGTCGAGGAACGGATATCCATTTCCGGTGCTATTGTTCCCTGCGACTGTAGCTAGTCGAGCATGATTAGTTTTTTTTTTTTTTTTATCTCCCTTTCTGGTATCTTCGAAGTTAGGTTTCTATGCCCATTGCCTTTTTTTTAGTATTATTTATACATTAGGGAGAAAAAGATAATATTTTTATCGTATAATATATACTATCCAAGATATCTTATGTTTAAAAAAAATGTTGGATACCACTCCGTCAGTGTTTTTTTTTTTTTTTTTTTGTTTGTTTGTTTGGTATTATTTTTAGGAAAGAGAAAAAAAAGTTTATATTACCGCATAATTTTTGTTTTCCACCACATTTTATGTTTAAAAACACGTCGAAACTGTTCAGTGTTTTGTAGTATCACTTTCATATTAGGCAGGGGAAAAATTCAATCTTATCAAAAGAACTTCTTTTATCTCCATATACGATTTGTAAAAACACATCGAATGCTATTTGTTAAGTTTAAAAGTTAACAGTTTTTCAAAGTATACCTCTTTCATTACGCATTTATAGTTTTATAACTTATGTATTTATAATTAATTTATATAGTATACAGAAATATACGAGCTGAAATCCGAAAAAAAAAGGTTTAAATCACGTATCACTCTTTCTCTGCAAAAAATAACTTCTGAATATTATCACGTAGATATGGAAGCAGGTTGAACTGAACACGCAATAGATATCTGAATAACGTGTGATTTATTAACAGACTAACAGCAACTACATTGACTAAGAACTATCTCAGACTGAAAACACATTGATTTATATATTACGTGAGAGTATTCCGGAATTCTTCTCTGGAAACGTAATGAATATTCTGCAAGGTTATAGAAACCATACGAAAAAAGAGAGAACTGTTAAGCAAAATTTTAACATGCAACTTTAATAGTTTCAGCTTTGGGTTTTGAATTCGGGGACTCTTGTTCTGCAGACGGTGGCTTTACCCCGAAGATGATTTTAAAGGTAATTAAGAAAATAGGTAAATTCTGATTTTAAGTTAAAAATATTTAATATGGTCATGTACAGCGATTATACAGAATAATGTGACAGGATTTACTGAGACATCCGTCCAGAGTGGGAACTTATCAGGGACAGGTGCTTTTTGAGGGTCATCGACCTCCAACGGCTTCTCGTTGGCGAATCCTCCAAATCCTTCACAAGCTGCAGAAATAGTTACGATCCCCAACTGTTGACATCTTGGAGATCACATGTCGCTCGGGCAGTCCAGATGCATGAGTATCAAATTTGGTAGATCGACCAACAAACATTAAATAAGGTAAAGGAATGTAGATATGTCACACACGTTACACTTTACGCCATCGGTGTTTCCAAGGTTTGTGGCATGGTACAAATGGTTAGTATAAAGATTAATTAATTTAAAATATTTTGGTGTCAAGTTATCGATAGTATAATGACATGTCAAAATATAACTAAATTCACATTTTTAAATCTTTTTCCTCAAATGCTTCAAATAAAAGATCAATTTTTTGAATATTTCATTTTCCAATACTACAGCGAAAATTATGAACACAAAATGTGAGAGCAAATGACATAACATTTATAGATGTATGATATGGATTTTCATACTTTTTTTCCTAGGATGGCTATTTTACTTTCGAATCTTGACTAAAAAGTAGTGTCTGTATGGCCCTTATTTTCATTTTTTTTTCTAAATTTGTAGCCCTGTTTTCTGTTTTCAAAATTATTTTTTATACCTGAATATTACATGTGTTCACTATGTAATGTATTTATTCTCTTTATTCCCGGGGGCTGTTGGCATTTTGAAAACTGAACAAAATAGTCACTTTCATGGAGATAATGTTGAAGCAGTATTGCATCTTTAGTATTCTGACAGCTGAAAGTTGATTGGAGGTGATCTTTCACATTGAGACTTTGACCTCTCCCCGATGAACATTTTGGGGGACATAGCTTTCATTCTGATGACAAGGGGAAGGCTATGATTAAAGATTATCGTCAACAACGAACACTAAAATTCTCTGATGGGTTTGTCCAGTTATTCACGAGTTGAGCAAATGCAAGGAAATGAGTACAGACTATGTCGAAAACGGATAAATGATACCTGTAGCATTTAGATACAACTAGAATTGGGAAAATAGTTTAAAAAAAAGTTATGGTCGTAGAGATATTGCTTTTCATTCACGCCTTACCTATCACCAGCAGCTCTTCTTAAAATTTCTAGAAAAATGAAACCAAGAAATCTAATATCGAAACAAAACGCTACTTTGACACATTTTTACATGATATTTTTAATATGGCTTTATAAAAGTCCAAGAATTTGAAAAACTCTTTAAATATATTTTTCAAGAAGTTTCGTTTCTGGAACAAAAATATTTATATTTATGAAAATTAATGTTGATGTAATACGTACTGCCAAACTTAAATTCGCAAATATCAAAAAATTAACTGTGAACACTTATTTAACGGTTGATTTAAAATGCTCGAAATATCTTAATTAATACCTCATATTTAAATTTTATTTATATATAAGAAACTACATAGAGAGAAAATGATTTCTTATACATGATAATAACTGAAAAGGTTTTGCTACAAATTCTTAAAGAAAAAAAAATTTCAAAAGTCTATTGTACCATTTACATTTTCTTTTAATTTTGGAAATACCCGTCAATTTTATTCACATTAAAGATATTTAACTTATGACTCATTTTAGGTAATTATGTTTTTGAATTTTAGTCATTTAGAGTGCAATTCAATTTGTGAAGCTAAGTCGTTTCAAGTACAGTTAAATTAAGGAATACTGCTAAATTTAAGATGAAATAATTAATTTCGTTTTGTTTATAACTTACTGATTTTTATTTAACTATATGATAATTTCAGTCATATACTTAACAAAACACTAGGGGGAAAAAATCATAAACTTTCTATACTTCGAATTTTTTAAAAACATTTTAAGATTTTTCACTAAAACTGTTTTAAGATTTCAAAATATTGGAATATTTTCAAGTTTAAAATCTTCCGTGATTATTCAACAACAATATAAGTGCTTAATCATTCGCTATGAAATGTTTACCGAAAGTGTGACACATTTTAGAACATTAAAGTAGAAAATTAACTACTGTATTGTTCTATATTAGAAGAAATTTAATCCACATAACAAAATTTTTCTATTTTTGTGAATTATCGTGAATAAATTAAAAGATTTTTTCAAGTATGATGGATTACATTAGTTAGTACTCAAAGCTGTAGCTCTTGGAGCAACTTTGGTAATTTTGAAACTCGTTTTAAAAATTAAGTAAAAAAAAAACAAAATCTGAATATTTATCATCACTTTTTTTTTTAATCTATCGTTTTCAAAGATTTAGAAATTATCTAAATTTTGTGATTAAGATAAATTGATCGTTTATTTCTAAATAAAAATATCTAACAGATTATTTCTTAAATTAATAGCATTTCTTTCGTAAGAAGTTCGTTTATTTATTTATTTATTTTTTTACTTTTTAGTTAAAATAGTTAATCTTTCTTTCAGTTTTTCTTTTTAATTTAATTCTGAATTGATTTCAGCTTAAAATTTCATTTTTTCCAATTATGAGCTTTACCCAAATCAATTTTTAAAAGCAAATTTATTACAACTTTATATCTTTTCTTATTTTATTTAGCATTTATAAGCGTAGTATTGAAATCTCAAAAATGCTGTTACATGATACTATATATATGGTTTATAAGAAAGTCTATTAGATATTTCACCAGTTGCAATATATATATATATATTAGTTTTAAATTACGCATTATTAAAATAAAAGACATATTAAAATAAAAGATTTGATAGAAAAATAATACCTCCACGGCAGTAACTATTTTATGTATCTCCCAATTTTCAATTTCTTAATATTATCAAGAACTACATGTATCTTTTATATTATACATTCGTTTCTGTGTTCCCAGATATCATTGGTGTGCTGAGAAGTGAAGAAGCTGATTACCCACTTGAACATGATGTTACAGCAGCAAGACATTATTGTACATGATGTTATAGCAACAAGACATTAATGCTCATGATCAACCTTGTGAGTTTCACCTGTGCCCAAAGATGAAAAGTCATCTTAAAGGACATTGCTTTCGTTCTGATGGTAATAGCTCCATTAAAGCTTGGTGTCAACAACAACAACCATATTCCTTATCCTTCTTATTTCTCCAACTGATCAATCGTTGCCGCGAATGCGTGGAAAGGCATTACATTAATAATGAAAAAATATGTATAGTCCATTGTATAGAAGATACATGTATCTCTTTCAGGTTTACAATAATCGTAAGGACCGGGTTACAAATTAAAAATTAATGTCTATAGAGGTATTACTTTTTCAATAAAGTCGCGTATAAAAGAAGATTTCTCTCACAAGCGAAAAGATCTTCATCTAGTGGCTTGGTAACGAGGAAGGGGAGATATGGGGTTTGTGTCCTTTGAAATTCCCATAAGGAATGCTGTATATTGAAATTTCAAACTTAAACTATTTCTTTTCTCTTTTTTTTTACAAAAAATTACCATTCGAAATCTCATAACTCCACATAAGCCTTCTTTCTACCTTGGAAAATAAATAATGAAATTCGAAATTAATTTTGAGATGCGAGTTGAAGTAGAACTCCACTCCCCCATGAAAAATTTCATCTTTCACCCCTGGCTTGAGCATTAGTTTTCAATCAAACTTCGTATAAAAAATACGTGTAATAAAAAACAAAAATTGAGTTTCTGAAGACATTTCCAATATAATAGTTTGTGTTAAGTTGAAGATAGATTCCATTTGTTCAATTAATAGTCTGTCAAATTAACATTCCTTCCGCTTCTTTAAATGTAATTTGGAAACTCCATTGTAAAATAATTTATTATTTTTACATTAATTCAACAGCAATACCTTAAATATAAATATATTGGCCTGAAGTTTTAAAAATTCTTTAGATTCAGTTAATAAGCGGATTCACACAAGCACACATTTCAAATATTTATCTCTCCAACATGTGGACGTTTTCTTAAAATTTGACTAAGCTATTCTTAGAAAATCCTTTACTAGAACATTTATTCTGTTTAAGCTGCATATAACGTTCAAAATATTATGTCAGAACCTTATCTCCCCCCCCCCTCTTTCCCCCTCCCACATTGCCTTCTAGGATAGAATAAACTCATTTTCCTTTTCCAAAAGTACATCAAAATAGAATTTCAACTCCATCAAACTACTTTGTATTTTCAAAAGAGAACTTCGAAATTAGAGCTTATTTGAAATGTATTCCAATAACAAGTTTCTGATGCCTTAAATTAAACATTCGAAAAGTTTTGTAAAAGTTACACCTATGAAAGCAATAATGCATTCAAACCAATTTATGATTCAAACTTTCTTCTCAAATCGAATATCTTTAACTTGTCTAATTATGTCAAATTAATGAGCTTATTTAGTGAAAAGTTACTCGAGCGTAAACTGAAATAAATTCAATTAAATTTTTAATCAATCATTATGGGAAAATTCTCTGAGATTTCTTATCTAATTCATGCATATTCAATAAGTAATTTTTCTTTTCTTTCTAAAAATGTCATTGGATTTGAATCAAGCGAAGGATAAGATTGTATGCTTACACATTCCAGATTAAAGAATTAAAATTAAACTCCTTCGAGAATAATACTAAAATAGAAAGTAATCCAAATTTTACGGTCTTGAATTTTGTTATGTGCCATATTATGTATAATGGTAAGATTCTTGCTTCGAAATTTTAAGTAAAACGATAAAATATTACGTGTGATACATTTTTTTTAAACATTTTGTTTGGAAAAACTGTTAATTTTTTTTTCAATTTATTGTATTCAATTTCGATTTCTATTTGTTATTTTTAAATAAGGCTTAAAATGCACAGATTTAAAGCTGAACGATCCAAACACTATTTCATTTCATCATTCATTATCCAGCGCTGTCAAAACTGAAGAAGTTTAACTATTCTTATAATAGATTGAAAATAATTTTTAACCGCCCAGCCAATCGGCACACTACTTCTCAACTCTAACTAACCAGTGATTAAATTAGATTGTTCGCTGCTTCTCGAGTGCAATTACAAAACTCTTTGAGTTTTGATTTTCTCATTTTAACTTTTTTCAACTAGTAAGACTTGATTTTCTTTTCCATAACTTAAATACAATTATACAACTTTTAAACTCAATAGCTATCATGTAAAGATTTATGTCATATTGGCACAGAACTTTCGTATAATTAAATCATATTTGTCTATTCTACATTTTTGAAATTAATTTGAAACAAGATTTATCTTCAACTAAAAATAAACACTTATTTACACAAATATGGAGAAATATTAACACATAAACTGTTAAGGATTGTAGTTTGGCTACGTTTAAATCTTCAATACATATTTAAGTGTTGGTTCTATATATTTTGAGTCTGACTGATACTCCATTAGAAAACTTGAATTAAAGATATAATTTATTATATTGTACTATTACACTTAGAGTTCCCAATAATTTTTAAAAGTTTATAAAAAGCAACGAATTTTTATTCTTGAATGTCATTTGGGTGTAAGAAAAAATCATATATAATAGGTTAATCATGTTTAAGGTAAAAAAAAATAATAATAAGAGTTAAAAATGATAATATAATAATAAACGAGGAAAAAATAAAGTTAGTATTATTACGTTAAGCAATGCTATTAATGCAAAAAATATTAGTAACGACAAAGAATCAATACCTCCACTCAATACCAATTCGAATCAATACCACTTCGAATTGTCACCGTCAATGAGACGTGTTGCTTCTCAATGCGACTTTAATAAAACAATCAACCAACTGATCTCTGTTTAACACGCATTAACTCTACTGTATTACGCTTCTTTAGGGTTGGGTCAGTGGTAGCAAAAAGGGCTATGGTCCTGAACTCGAAGCTGGTGATTTTCGTCGAGTCCTGGTTTCAAGCCTTGAGGCCACTAAAGAACCGCCGTGTAGCCGAAGCTGATGCGCGTTTAATCTGTAGAGTCTCAAAGTTATCCCGTTGGAGATATGGAGTTTTGGAGAAGGAGGTACCAGCTCAAGTGCCGTCCTCGTCCCTTTACTGATAATTAAAACTGCAAGTTCTGTCACCAATAACCTTCGTTTTGCTTCTAGTGTGCCGTTAATAAAACCCAACTGATCTTTAGTGGTACCTGAAATTGGCAGCTTGACTAACGGTTATAACGCCGTCCATGAGCTGACGTCCATGGCCACTCGGCTTCCAATAACGGAAACATATTTCACCTGAGAGACATACTAAAGAATATTTTGAGAATCGCTTATATTAATTTTAGAGAGAAGAGTGAAGGGAAGCATATAGCATTACCAATATATACTTTTCAAATATTTAATATATCTTTAATAGTTAAGCTAAAAATATTAAACAATGCTAATTGATTACAAAAGAAAAGCTCTAAAACCACTAGATTTTTCTTTCTCCGTCAAATACATCTCTGAACGTTTTTACCATAGGTGTAACAATTTAACATATTTCGGCGTATTATTATACATCGGATTGCGGAAAAGTAATACAAAAATAGTAGTGGATTTCTCCTAATAGGTATATTACTCTCAAAAACAGTGTTCAATAAACAAAAGAACAAAAGCTAGATAGTTTGGCTTATAACTCTATAATTAGTTTTGATTTTCGATTAGATGGTTTGATGTCGTTGCTGATTTTCACAATATTTTCACTAGAAATATTCCATTCTCTATAATATGTTTTAACATATACGTATCTTTTTTATAAAAAAAAACGTGATATTATTTACAATAATAATAAGATTTGAACTACTTACCATAATCACTTTTACTCGAATTATTCTCAAGTATTCAGATTACTGAATACAGCCCAATACAATTCATGGATGACTGTTTCACATGCCATATTTTCTATCAAACAATCATATGCCATATTTTCTATCAATTATATCACAATCAATCATCATTTTCTATCA
>BMAW01108016.1:26319-50474 GCA_019974015.1 Nephila pilipes | reverse complement strand
TTTCTATCAATTATATCACAATCAATCATCATTTTCTATCAAACAATTTTGCAATTCTCATAAATCTATCCTTCTCATCATTTTCTTAATTGAGAT
Organism: Nephila pilipes; assembly: GCA_019974015.1. Lineage (NCBI taxonomy): Eukaryota > Metazoa > Arthropoda > Arachnida > Araneae > Nephilidae > Nephila > Nephila pilipes. The sequence goes on along the minus strand of BMAW01108016.1, from coordinate 50,378 downwards.
TCACTTATAAAGATACCTTATTTTTTTTATATACGAGGGTGGTTCAAGAAGTACAAGTCTCTGACGACAGAGAGTGTTGCTAGGGCAAGTTGATATTACCTTTGTGTGCTATTAGCTGATAAACGGTGCCAAAATAAATATGACTCAGATTGTTAGGTTAGTTTTGATTTGATAGTCATTTGATACCGAATTCAAAATTCGATTACCGTCGATGAGACCCGAATTCGTTTAGTTTAGTTTTATTTTAGTTTTTATTATCGTCGCACTAGAAACAATACGGGGGCTATTGGCGACAGACCTCTTAATTTTGAACCTCGGCTAAGTGACGAGGATGCCACCTAAGCTGGCAACGCCCTCTTCTAACTTCCGACCACGGCAACGGGAGGACTTTGGGCCCTGACAGATTTATCGTGCATCAACCCCGGCTACACGGTGGGTCTTTAGCGCCAAGGATCGAACCCGCGACTGAACGAAAACGAATCTGAAACCATGACCACTAAGATTCCGCGGCCCAAGAGACCTGGATTCCTTATGATTCATTGGTAAACCAGTAACATTTATACAACGGGATGCTTCTGGAGAATCTGATCTGAAGAAGGTGAACATGGTCTCAGCAGACCAAAAAGATACGACAGCGACATTTTTTTTAGAGGTGAAGAGCATCATACTCATAGCCTTCTTAGAAAAAGGGGAAATAGTCATTAACAATACTACAGCGAGTTATCCCACTACTATATCCAAATTCTAATATAGGTACTTTTTGATCCCTGTATTTGCTTAAAGAAATAAATTTAATGAGTTAAACCTGTAGTTTTCAATGAAGAATTTAAATTTGTACTTATTGATTTATATTTGGGTTTGTTCTGAAAATTTGAAACTTTTAATTAAAAGTAAATTTAAAGAATGCGAGAAATGACTTTTTTCTTCTTTTGAATGAAAATGTTGCTTACTTTTAACGTAAAAAACAAATTAAATTTTAATTTCAGATAAGTAACATTTTACTTATTTCGTTAAACTTGTTCTGAAGTGCTAAGCTATTTTTTTTTAATTTGGAATAATTTCACGTTTTGATAGCTTTTACTTTTTATGTTAAAGATTCCTTGGAATAATTAAATGCGGAATTAAATCTGAGATGATTTAAAAGCAAATAAGAATTTCACACATCCTGCAGTGCCCTCTTGTGTTCAATGAAACGATTCTAAAGTTAGAAGTCCAAAAACACCCTAAACTTTTTATGATCGGCGTAAAATTGTGCTTTTACGATACCATTATAGGCTAGTGGCGTAATCTATCCAACGGATTCGGTGAGCTCTGAAATTTATTCAAAAATAATATTAGATTTTGTATCAACTGCTATGAAACTCTTACTTCCATTAAAATAATATTTTTAAACTAATTACTATCACCATAAACGGAAAATTAAATTATATTGAAAATCTTACCAAATATTGTGGTAATTGTAGTAATTTTCCTTTCTGTATGAATTCTTTGCAATAATATAAAATAAAATGAGTGATTTTTAGGAAATTAACTGCATGCGTTTTGGTTGTTACATATACTCATAACTGCCCGACTTTCAAACCATATTCTATTGCATTTTACTACCTGGATAAACTTTAATAATAGCCATCTCTTTCACCAAGAGACTCCCACAAGCAAGATCTTTAACTGACAAGCTATAACTTAGACCAATAAGTCTTTTAAAATACAAGTGTCATTCAATATCTAAACTGAAAAACATTTTAGCGAAGGAAACTCTTAATGCAGACAATTGAAACTCTCGTAAGTATAAGCTGTCAAACTTGCAAAGAGTGTTATTCAGCTTTTCGGTTTATATTTACGAAAACATAACTTCTGATGTCTTGATTATGATGGTGTGTTCGATTGAAGAGAGTACTTTTCAAAATTCTGTTACCTGATTTTAAATCTCAGAAAGTGTGGAATTGTCAGAAATATAATCTATTACGAACGAAGATTTCGATGGTAGTTGCATGAACCGCCAGAGTGTTTTTGGCGTGGCTGGAAAAGTTTAAAAGTTGCCTCAAAAACGACACTGACAACCCCCCCTTCCATCTGATTTTGTACTATTATTTGGAGATGCAACGCGCATTACCAGCAGTCTATATTGCATTGACATAACTGAGAAGAAAGTCAAGTCCGCTTTGAATAAGAAAGACGTGCTTCTACAAAGCAACACTTGACCTCATACGGCACAAATAACGCTGGAAATAGTTTGCAAATAAAGGTTGATAGCTTTTATATCATCTTCCTTACAGTCCTGACCTTCCCCATCGGATATTTATATGTTTGGTCCAATGAAAGAAGCTTTGGATGGCAACAAATTCAACGACAACGAAGGGGTACAGAAAAAAGTATAAAACTGGCTTCTAAATCAAGGTAAAAACTTCTTCGCTGAAGGGATAAGAAGAATCCCAAGAGGATGGGACAAGTGCAGAAAAGCTAGTGGGGATTAAGTGGAAAAGTAAATAAAAAATTGCATTAATTCAATAAACAATTTTTGCGATAAAACTATTTATCTGTTTAAATATTGAATGGTCCTCAGATAAGCAATGTGATCCGTATTAGATTTTCTTATATATTTTATCTGCATTATTGATCAGTTATTTCTTCCATAAAATAGCATTAATAATCAATATATGAAGAAATAAAATTCATGCAATATACTTCAGCCAAATATATTCAGACATTGATTGAATTTGCTATAGAAACTATGACATAACAAAAAAAATGTTATAAGTTATTAATACTAAGGAGATTTCTAGTCTTGAAATATTTTAGCTGTTAGTAGATAGAAGATTTTTACAAGAGTTAAATACATAGAGCTGCTATTGAAATATTATGAGATGTCATATGCAATACTTTATTAATAACATATTTCACGCTTCGATGACAGTTCATAATACCTTAATAATACAACGTGATTCCTTTCAATATTATTCAATTCTGAAAAGCTTTCTACTATATTTATGGATGCGGTAATACCATTTCCAGTAAAAGAAAACTGTCTTGAAGGGTACACTTAAAACTTATAATATAAAATAATTATTTCCGTAAATCTCAAATTTATTGTTTTTTCGATAGCCATGTTGTTTAACAAACAAAACGTACCCTCTTCTAAAGTTTAAAAATAATGCGACAATGAAAAAAAATAATAAAACTATTTCCAACAAATATTTTTTTAACTTTATTTAGTTCAAAATGAGATTCTCGCATCATAAAAAATGGTCGTGGTAGCTTAGTGATCATAGTCACGGATTCACGGTGGGAGTTGTTTCCGTCAAGTATTGGGTTCGATCCCGTATGCTCCTTCGGATCTGCCGTGTAGCAGGACTAATGCACGTCAAATCCGTTAGAGGTCCCAAGTCCTCCTGTCAACGTCGTGGGGAAGTTTGGAGAATGAGGTGCCTATTCGGGTTTCGTCACTTGACCGAGGTTCAAAATTAATAATTGTCAATAGACCTCGAGTTTCTTCTCAGTGCGACGTTAATAAACAATCGCATCACACCAAACAAACAAAAAACAGTTAAATATCATTAGATCGATTTTGGATTTCGGTTTAATCTTCCACTCAAATAGAAAATTACTGAAATGGCTGCTGTGACTTTGTTTACACCAAACAAATACTGATAAATTTACTTTTTAAAAAATTATGTGAATTATTTTTCTGCTAACGTAAATCAGAGTTTTTCTATGAAGTTATTTGATAAATCGATTTGATAATTCATTCCATTTCATTTGCTAGACTAAGAATTTCGGTTCAAAAGACTCGTAATTAAACTTTAGAAGAAATACGTTGGACAGCAAAAATAATAATAATAATAATACAGAGAAGGCTGACACAAACGCGCACGTAGCGCTGAAGATGACTGTTTCTTTCACGAGCATCTCTCCAGAGCCGAATTAATTTTCGATTCTTATTCTAAATCCTCGATATTACGGAAAATTTAATTTCATTAATAAATTAATTAAACAAAAAACAATATAAAATAAATATAAATATAAAAAACATGAGAATGCGAACTAAAATAACATAAATTCATATTTTTCGCAATAATAAAAATATTTTTCTTAAATTTACTAATACAAGTAAAATTAAAAATTCGAAAAACATTCGCCAAAACTGACGAAAAGCATGATTTATGGAATAACTTCGTCAGTGGCCTTAAGAGTCTTGTTTACAGTTTCACACACACACACACACATATATATATATATTTATATATATATATAATTAAACTAAATTTTTTTAATTAATTTGTAATTATTTTACTTCAGTCGTATTACAAGAAAGAAGCTTTTTAAATGTTTCAGAGCTTTATGAATGAGTTTATTAATGTAATACGAGGTAAAGGGAGTGGCAATCACAACGTGATAGAGAGGGACACTTCATAATATGGTTCCACTCGCTTCCGCAGCTGAATCAGAAGAGGTAGAAACTTTCCCTGTTTGAAATTTAAATGCAAGGAGTTATTCAGATTACTTGGTATTAGATTGATGGATCTGTAGGTATTTTACTTGGAGACAAAATGTAATAGCGAGGTATATACTGATTATCTCTCCACGTTTTTGAAACCAGGGAAAATGCTGATTCATGCCAATTTATAGCGTGTGATCACATAAACCAGAAGCTCAATTGGATTTGTATCAGAAAATAATATTAACTTCTCACCAAGATATTTAAAGTATAGGAAAAATTACAAAATTGAATTAAATTTATGTGAAATAATTACATAAATGTGAGTGTGTTTGTATGTGTTTGTGTCATTTTTATGTATCATTATTTTGTGTGTCCTTTTCACCTTATATATATATATATATATATATATAATTATATATATATATTCAAGTACCAGAGTAAATATCCGTACTTTTTTAAGATTCCATTCAAAAACTGCTTGATGATCTAAGAAAACAAGTATCAACCCAATAGTATAGGTAACATCTAGTGCTCCTCTCAGCATGAACTCTAAGGTTATCAACTGGGAAGAAAAATGCTTTAATGTGCAGCAACCGCCCTATTTAGCTTAGTGAACCTTCGATGAATTTAAGTCTCCAACACTTAGCTGTATATCACTGAACACGACCTCTCAGTCACCACAATCACGATTCTACTTCGCATCATTTTATCTGAAAACCCCCATACTCCAAAACTCAAAAGAACATGAAGATTAAATTCTGTAATAATTTCATGTTATTCAGTTGCGTGAAGAGACTGGAGTAATGTAGGGAATGAGATAACTGTTCAATTGTCGATCTCGTTATTTGACCTGGTTTCAAAATTATTAGATGTAATAGTTGCATTTAACGAACCTTTGAAAGGCGCACACATACAGAGATGTATAATAAGCAAACTCCACCGTATAACTTATAAATGGCCCCTGTATGCCCCATTGAATTAACCAATCAATAAACTTATTATATTCATTTTCGAATAATATGTAACCTCTCTCTTAACCACGGTGTTAATGTTTATAACGAAACAGCCATCTAACAACGCTTATACTACTAGCCCTTTCGCTACCGGAGGGAGAAAAAAGAAGTGCTTCTCTGGGCCCCCGGCTTCTTACCGCGGAGTGTCACTCTGTGCCCAGACGATTTTAGATACTAAGCCTAAATCGTGAAAAAAATTCCTCTAAAGTAGGCTATTCATTAAAATATTTTGGTATTTACATATCTTATTCAAAATGCATTAAACTTAATATATACAAAAGAAAAAAGGATTTAATCGAAAATTGAATGTTTTATGCATAAAATTACATAAAAAATCATACTTTTAAGAACATACAAAATATATTTACATATGTTACATAAATTTCACGGTGTGGTGATGTACCATTACATGATGTACCATAGATATAAAAGATAAATCTAATTTTTCTGTATGGTATATTTATAAAAAAAAATCAAAGCATAGTTCAACGCCATATGTCTTACACACATATTCTGACGTTTTACGCAAGATTTTGAGCAAAGGGCACATTTTAGTCCTTTTTTCCCCCTTTTTTTTACTTTAATGTCTATGTACAGATTTGGATTATTTTCGCTAACATTACTGTCAGATTCATTCATTATTTAGCAAATATCAGTATCAAATAAATACTTTCTTTTCGTCATGACTGTCGCTACAAATAAAAAACCGACTGAATGAAATGAACACCTGAGAGCATCTGCTACCTAAATCCCTAACCCCCATAAAGGGTCATAAATTATCCTTCGAAATTCTAAGAAGCAAGAAGAAAGAAAAAAGTAAACTGAAAGCAAATGCACGCTTTAAATCATGTCATTACATTTTAAGAACCATGCCGCAATATGTGCTTTTAACAATAACCCCCTCCCTCCCCCCCTTCTCCTGATGCCCAGAAGTGAAATCCAAGCCCATATAACCAAGGTCAACTTTCCAAATAACCCATCTATATAGATTTCGCGGTAATGTAACACCATCTAGTAATATTAAGAAAATCAAATAAAACGTTCTCTTTAAGCGTATCAACTATTGATACGCTGTTCTACAGAAGGCATTCCGGAACGTATCTACTGTGATACGCTGGGCACAGGAGAGCCACCGCGAGTGCATCAAATGTGATACGCTGGTAGTGAATGGGCTAGATGCATTGGCTGGATTTAGCACGTCTTTTAAATAAAAATTTGCATCCGGACTAGTTCAATGTAAGCAAATTCAATCGTATAACTTGTGTATGCATATACGTCGTATAGGCTCTCTCTGTCTTAACTATAGTATTCACGATAACTAAATAACGAAATAGACATCTAACCAGGATTAAAAGTTACGAGTACTCATGGCTTGTTGGTTGTGTTTAGTGACTCTTTAAATTGAAACATGCGGTCTGTAAAACTAGTGTATACATTTACGTATAATAGGCCTTTTACCTTTTAACTACGGTATTTACGTATAACTGAAAAACCATCTGAATATTCTTAAAAGTTGCATGGTGTATCGGCTGTGTTTATGAAAACTTTGAATTACAATATGCAGCAGGAAGAATTTAGTAAACTAACTCAAACGAATAACTTGCGCATGCGTATACATGAAATAAGTCTTTCCTCTCTTAACCACGGTATCAACATTTAATTATTTAAAGAAACCACTAATTAAACTGATGTTTATAATGCAAGTTAAAATCACTTACAAGTTGAGCAAAATAATACATTCAAAATAAGAGAGAGATATTTACAGAAATACTAAAGCACTCATATTTCTTCGCTCGCTACCGTATTTTTCAAACTCATCATCTATAGAGTACATTTTTGAAAATACTCATACATAAACTACGTGTGTTCCGAATTCTATAAACAGAACAATAATGAGAACGAGTCCTTTTCTCATTTCAGTTATCAGAGTTAAGCCGATTAAGTGGGCACCTACTGTCATGTAAGCTTATTAAATGCCTTATTTTCTGGATCATTAATGCATTAAGACTTTCGTTCCATTATTCGTCTTCAAAGATGTTCCAAATCTAAAGCAACATTATGTAAACTAAATTTTACGCGGCGAAAATAAAAGAAATTATAAAAGCTTCACAAGTGAAGTTCTTAATCCAATTCGGAGTTTTCTGTCAAGTTATTAAAGAATCCTTTCAGAAATCCTTCAAAAAGTGTACACCTTCAGTTAAGTTATTTAAGGACAGAAACGAAAAATCTTATGTGTTAAAATTCAGGACAACAGAAAGATGTGTCGTAATTTTAAAAACCATTCAAAGAAGCAATCTTACAAATAAAATTCTTTTACTAATCTTAAGAACTCCCGAACAGAAATTTACTTCTTATCAGAATTTTTATAACGTTTATGTAAATCATTACAGAATAATTGGCCTTATTTGAAATGAGGGAAAAGATTAATTTTCAAAGCTTATCAGCACACGGTCATTCAGAAATTACCTCGAAATAATCCCTCAGTAATCTACAAATCTTTAAGTCTCTGTAGGATTATTTGTGTGTGTGATTCCTCAACTTTTGATTTTCTATGATTGATCAAAAGAATGCCAGTTTGCAAAGAAATTGCATCAGTTTCGAAGATCTTTATATGTTTTCCTGCTGACAGTCTCATTATACGGTAAGTGGATTCTTTGATGGCGTTGAGAGCGAAAACTACTTACTTTGAGTTCTGTAAGCCCCATAGATCGATTTTGGAAGATTTCAGCAATACTTTCGAAAAAAGGCGGATTTTTTAAAAAATGATTTTCCTGTTAAATGGCCAACTTCGAAAAATTGCCTCGCAGTTCGAAGAGTGAAGATGCAGTCATTTTCTGTGCTTACTTTTATTTCTAGCTGTTTTTCGGAGAAATACGCTCTCAGGCAATATCGGTTGGAGGTCTTTAGAACGGAAGACATCAAGGCGAAGTTTTTTTCGAAAATGTAGCGTTTCTGATGCTCCATCTCGAGAATATAAAATCTGGCTAACTATTAAAATTTTTAGCCTCAATTACACCCTCGATCTAATTTCCGAATTATTTAACTTCTTTCCCCCTCTCCTTCTCTCTCTCTCTCTCTCTCTCTCTCTCTCTCTCTCTACCTAAATATATATATATATATATATATATATATATATATATATACGTGTGTGTGGATTAAAGAAACTAAAATTACAAATACCATTATAAATGCAATTCTATTAGTTCAAACGAAATGCATTTTGATCTTTTTTCTTTAAAAACTAATTAATAAAATAGATAAGTTTGTTCACAATGGGAGAATGAATAAAAAGATTTTTTATGAAAACTTTGTTCAAAACTTCAATCAGAGAAAAACTGGGAAATTTTCAGTTGTTATTTTCCTCACGAGGATTGTGTGCACGGTAGCCTGGTGATCATGGTTACGATTTAGGTGGGTGGCGTTGCTTTTGTCGAAACGCAGGTTCGAGCTTTGATGCCATCAAAGAGCACCGTATAGCAAAGCTGAAGCACATTAAATATGTCGAGGATCCTCCTTCTCCTGTTGGCATGGTGTAAAAATTAGGAAAGGGAGGGGGCCATGAGTCATCTTCATCACGTGATTGAGGATCAAATTTCCGATGTCCATTACCAATAGTTATTGTGTTGCTTCTAAGTACGACGTTAATAAACCATCAATCCAAAACCCTAGAGGATCCTTTTCTACCTTAATTAAATAATTGAATTAAAAGTGTCCTGTAAGATTGCTCATCGTTGACGATGCTTAGAAAAGTTTTAACTGTGATTTTCTCTGAATTTAGATTGTTTTAACTGATAAATATACATTGAAGTGTTATAAAAACTTGTATGACAGCCTAATATTGTGAAGATTCCCCTAGAACAGGCGGAACTGCAGCAACACAACTTCACATTGACTCCAGTAATGTGTGAATATATTCTGAAATCAAATCATATTGTGATCTTAAAGGGCAGTCCACAATTGTGTAGGAGTGCAAGATAATGTGGATCTCTTTTGTCATAGCAAGGTGCATCAGATTTGCTAAATAAGGCTAATTTCTGAGGATGCAGGTGTCTAAAAAGGGGGAAGAAATCAAAAGAATTTTATTAGCTTGTTATTAATAGAAACATCAACGTCAATTGAAATTCATACGTCTATATTGTTACATATCGTATTGGTTTGTAGAGTTATCAATTAATTACACAGGCCTCTTATAATAAGTAATTTGAAAAGCCTCCTATTGACAACTGGAATCAGTGGCTTCATGGATATTTTCTCTCTAGCCATATATGTCCAGTATCCTGATACAATAGGAAACATGATTCTTCAGTCCAGGCAACGCAGTTCTAGACATCAACAATGCAACAGAAGTTCTACAAACTCCCTGCGAGGCATGTGGTTTTGTTCCTTGCAGTCATCCAAGGTGATGGATCTTCTGCTTCACCTTTGTACAGTTCGTATGCTGAAGCTTGAAAAGGCCTAACATTCAAAATTGTAGCTATGTGAGACAATGTTTCTATTCAATGAAACTATTCTTGTCAGCCGACAATGTTCCCGTTCCTCTAGGATTTTTTCACGATATTTTTTAAATAAAGAATAAAATACACAATATATTCAATGGTGTCTTAAATGTTGTTTAAACATACTATTTTAATAGATTCATTCACAGTTAAAATTATTAATATTTGTATTGTTTTCTTAGTACAGAGGGGTTTTAAATAATATCTAAATTTAATAGGTTGTTGACAAAATAAATGATAGTGTATCATTGTCCGATGCTATATATACTAATTTTTTCTAATTAACCAGTTACTCTGTAATTAAACACACATTTCCGGTAGCAGAAAATTTCTATTAATGTTGGAATTTATTTTTATTTCTCAATTTATATTAATATTGCAACTTGCAGTTCATTTAATTGTGGTTCAGTAATCATGACTGCAATATATATACAGGTATAGGACAAAATTATAAGAACACACGGTTCGAAATGTGTCATACTTCGGTCCTCCTATACAGTTTCACCATAAATAGCAACAGGCTGAACCCTAGTGGCAGCGAAAGAGAAAGTATCTGTCGAGCATTTGCAGGTATGAGAAGTGTATGAGAAAATTTTGTTCCCAGCAAAGCGCCATTATCCCAACAAAGCGCCATTATCCATTGGGAGAGAAAATCTGTTCCTAACATGCCCGACGTGCAAAGATGCATGACTTATGGAGCTCGCCTTTCTGGAGTGTCCGTATCTAGAACAGCTAACCACATGGGTATCTCAAGGACCATTGTGTCAAAATTTATGACAGTCTACACAAAAGTGGGAAAGGTGTCCTCTGCGAAGCAGAACAGTGGGAGAAATTCGAATTGACCAACCGGGATAGACGAGTGTTAAAGAGGATAGTCGACCAAAAACGTAAAACTACACTGCAGATTATAACCTCTGAGATGAACACCCATCTTTAGAAACTCCGTATCTACTAACACTATTCAAAGGGAATTGCATTCTGCAAGCGTTCATGGCAGAGTACCCATCTCAAAGTCATTAGTGCGACCGCATAATGCTATGAAGCGACAACAATGATTACGAGACCAACAAAACTAGACGCAATAGCAGTAGGAATAGGTAATCTGGGGAGAATTTCCATTTACATTATTTCAGACCACCGGACGTGTGATCGGGTGGCTAACACAGGCAGAAGCATTTCATATTCACTGTATGAAAATTAAGTGTTCATTAGGAGTTAATGTTCATTTCATGTTCACTAGTTCCCTACCCCAAGATGCAGGGGGGGGGGTATATGCTGGTGCGGAAAATGATATCTTGGTGTAGCTTGAGGCCACTTGCAGTCTTGAGGGGCAAGTTCAAAGACGAGAATTACTGCAGCGTTCTGACAAGTAATTTACACTCTATGCTTCAGACTCGTATTCTTGGTGAACGTCGTCTATTACAAGATGACTACGCCCCTGTACACACGATTCGCAGTGCTCAAACATAGTTAGGTAAGTATAATGATGAAGTGGAACTCCTGACGTGTTGTGCTCATTCCCTTGATCTAAACTTCATTGAGACTTTGTGGCGTGTTTTAAAGAACGAAGTCCGTGCTCGGTATCCTCCTCCACGCACACTACCTGAAATGAACTCGAGATCACTCAACAGGAAGAATAGCTGCGAATTAAGTTAAACTTTGTGCACGACCTTTATTTGACAATCCCAAGTCGGATACAAGCTTTAATTATTGGCCAATAGTGGTCCAACTCCTTACTAATTAAAAATTTACATTATTTCACAGGTGTTTCTATTATTTGTCCTATACCTGTAAGTATGTATGTACATACAGGGGGCCCACTAAAATATCTTACCACTTTCTTAACTTCGGAATGGCTGATGCTATAATCACAAAAGTGGTGTCTAGGTATAGTAATGTAGCCATGCACTACTGAATGAAGCCACCTACGGTGCCACCTGTTGGAAAACTGCGGAGTTAGGATTCCTATCTCGAAAATGGAACAAGACAGGGGAAGAGAAAATGATTTACAAAGTTATAGAGCATCATCAGTTTAGTACAAAAAGACTCCTTGTGGGTATTAACGAGAAGAATAGAACGGCTAAAATGAGCATCCGTGATACCACAAGCGATACCACTGTGCCACATTGCGGTGTCATGTTTTGCTCGAAAGATAATCGTCTCTCCTTCCTTTCAAGTTTCGTGACGTCACTGTGTATGATATTATGATAAAATAAATGCTTTTTTTTTTATCCATTCTGTTCTTCGCAACAATGTACACAAGGTGTCTTTTGGAACTAAATCTGTAATGCTCCATAACTTTGTAAATCGGGTTTTTTTTTCTCTGTCTTGTTTTATCATCGAGATAGGAATGCTAACTCCACAGTGTCCCATCAAGTGGCGCAGTAGGCAGTTTCATTCTGTGGCGCATGACTACTTTACTATACCTAGACACCACTTCTGTGATTACAACAGCAGTCATTCCGTAGTTAAGAGGACATATATATATATATATATATATATATATATATATATATATATATATATATATATGTGTGTGTGTGTGGACATACACACATATTTTTAAGAATATACAGAGAGAGAGACTAAAATTTCTGGAATTGAGCTCACAAATAAAACAGCAAGTACTGTAAAATAATTTTTATTTTCAATTATCCTACATATGACCTGTGTAAAGCTATACTTTGGTTGATGCACTCATGTAGCATATCTACAACCTGATAGAATGCCTCGTAGCATCATCGTAAAGTTGTCTTGAGTCGTACTGATTCCGCTATATCATAGTCCTTTAATCTTCAATTTCAACTGTGGAATCAAAAAGTTAATCTACGGGTGTTATGTCCAGAGAATAAGGGGAGGGTGTAAAAATTAAACATTTTTTTTTAGTCCAAGTATTTTGAATGAAAGAAACAGAACATAATATTGACATTTTAAAAATTTTGTGGTAAAAAAAAATCTTTTTATCCGATTCTGAACGTCGCAGAAGGAACACGAAAACTGTTGGTGACGGACCCTTAGTATTAAACCTCGATCAAGTGACAATGACGACACCTGAGCTGACACATCCCTCTCCAATCTTCCACTCCACACCTATTAGTGGACTTAGGAGGGTGGACTTGGGACCATGATAGATCAGGTCTGTATTAGTTTCAGAGTTGAAACCCATGACACAACGGAAACAACGTCATCTGCGAGTTCACAACCCTGATCATTAAGCTACCATGGCAACATCTTTTTTGCCGATTCGAAAAAAGTATTCTATTTTTTCCATACATTGATTGTTAATTATCATTACACTAAGACTCAATAAGTGGCTGTAAATAACTATTTTCTTGTCAAACTCAATAAAAACCTAATCTTAAATAATAATGAAATACGGGTATATTTACATTTAGCCGTCTATCTCTTGGAGAACTTGTATCTACTTTTACATTTCTTTCATACGTCCATTCTCCATCTGATTATATTACCTTAGCAATCCTTGTCTCGTAAAGAGGCAGATCCAACGTAATTTTCTCAAGCTGGCACCAGATATTACAAGGGTTGTTGACGATGTCTTTGTAATTTTGTTCAACGGTCAAGTGACGAGAACGATGTCTGAGCTGGCACCTCCCTCTCTAAATTTCTACACCAGGCTAACACGAAGACTTGGAACTTTGACAGATTTAACGTGTATCAGCTCAGCAAAATAGGTGGCTTTATGTGGGATCTTGATTCAAACCTGTGACTTGATGGAAACAATCCCGTTCTGGAGTTCGCGAAAATGACTTCTAGATTGTAGCGGATTTTCAGATAATATACTGTATAATTAATATTGTTACTGTTTTAAGGTTCCGGATTATTTTCAAATTTCAGCATTTCCTTTTGTACTTTTTGTGTCTTTGACGCCTACTAGAAAATACTAAAAAGAATTAGATTTCAAACTTTTTCCGCTTGAAGAACTACAGTTGTCTTTTAGCACTTCTGGTTGAGTAAGTAACAACATTTAATGGTCTGTTAGATTTCATGCACAATATAGCCTTCATGGCCATAGTATTTAGAAGTACATCAAGATAAGAATTGAAGATTTTCAGTTAAATGTAGTATAAACTAAAAGAATATAATCAGAGAATTTTAAATCAGGACATTTATTCTAGAGCTGTGAGTTATTGGAACCAAAAAAAACAGCTAAGTACTAGAAAACAACCATTACTCTGATCAAAAAGAATAGTTGTTCTTCATTTTATTTATTCACTTATTTTTTACATTCAGCTCCGGGAATTTGAATGATTTGCTATTTTTCTGTGCTATATTCGAATGTATAAACTATTTAAAGACTAAGTCAATTATAGTTTCTGTTATCAATTTTTTTCTAAAATTACATTGTCAAAGTAGTCTCTGATTCATAGTTTTAATATATCAAATTATTTCTTTTTTGTTATTGAACTTAAATCCATGAAACGACAAAGTTTTTTGATCAATTTACATCACGTATGTATATGAATGAATACTGTTTAATCACTTCTTATATATTTTAATTTTTTTTGTTTCACCAAATGAAATTGCTGGAAAAATGAATAATTCATGTTTCAAAAATTGATGGTAAATTAAACATGAAAGTGTAGTAGTTTTTTATCTGTATGTATGTCACGAAAAGGATAAAAAAAAATAAGGATTATTTTTTCTTCCTATAACTTAAACTGAAATATTAATTTATATTTTTCATTGCTAAAACAAAAATCTTGTAGCTAAAATTTATCAACTTAAACAAGAATTATCGAAAGAAATCAACAAACCTATGTTATTTTGATCATTCTAAGCAACGTATAAATCTAACTATACTTTGTTACATTTGCAAAATCAGTGTGAGATAGTTGACATAAAATAATATAAAGAATTCAAAGTAATAATAATACGCAGTAAGATCCGATTAAAGAGTCATAAATTTAAAAACATTTAGCATTCAAGGAAATTATTCTAATTCGTTTCGTATTCACACTTAGAAAGAATAACCTAAGGCTATTGGCATCTTGAATAAAAATAAACTGCCGAGACTCTAATTCTTAAATGCAGGAGATTGGTGAAAGAGAGGAGAATGAATAAAACAACAGCATTACTTTTAAATTTTATTTTGCGATACATACTTTTACTTTCGAATTTCATATTAATAATAACCACTTTTAAAGGTAATAAATGTTAATATTCACACATCATACGCGACCATCAAAAATATGCTAGTAAATAATTCCTATTTGTGATGTTGAGAGTTCTTAATTCGCCATTTACTGTTGTTAAGAAGTCTAACGTCATTGCTTTTCGCTCTTTCATTGAATAAGAAATTTGATAACGAAACAAACATGTAACACTCATGAACCTGAATATCGCTTCCGAGCTTTGAACAAAATTTCGATAATTTTTAATAAAATTACCTTTACTTTTCATTATATTGTCAAAAACACTACGTGAGAATTCATTTCAAACTCGGTTTGCTATATATCTTCAGAAACGTTTACTTGCAATCCTTAGAATTTTTCTAAATATTCATCATCACCTTAAATCAAAGCTTTACGTAAGGATACGTAAAATATTTATCTATATTTTTTGTGAAAGTATCATTGGAAAACTGAAATAATTTAATAAAAATGAGTAGAACTTTTCAGAAAATCCACTCTATTCCAAAAATGCGTTCAGGTAACTGAGACTTAAAATACTTCAAATTTTGTGCGTACGTGAATGAGTACATGTGTGTTCGTTGTTAAAAAAATAGAGGTTAGCTTCGACGATTCCACAGATACAGCTGGAAAAATAATTACTTGTACCCTGTAATATTTTTATTTTTAACTAAATGAAAATAGTTTTAATAATACATATTTACCGTGTATTTTATATAAAATACCAAAACACTTCTATGAAGTTAAATAATAAATTTCTAACCAGAAAAATTTAGCGATTTTTGCCAAAAAAAAGTAATTTTACACTTCCTCGGGAAGGTACGTTCTGCGTTTATAGTGTTGGTGGTTGAGATAATTATTTAAATATTATCTGTAAATATTGGTTAACTTCGTAATATTATTTGAAATATGACATTTTATCTACATCAGCCTTGAAGTAATTGAAAATGGCACCAAAAACTAGTATCTCTAGAGATGAGAAATCGTATCAATGGAAAATCATGTCCCCTGAGGAATTGAAAAAGTGATTAAATTATCATTAATAGCAGTTAGATAGATACATAGTGAGAGAGATGAAGAAAGTGGCTACATCAAAAATAATCCCAGGCTAGGGCGCGCGTCCCAGTATACTAACAATGAGAGCAAATGAAAGTGTTGCTCAAACAGCTTTAAAAACAACCTGTCGATTCAGGTCAAAAAGTTGTTGAAGATCTGGCAAAGTCTTCAGTTATCAGAGTAACACCTCAAATAGTAAGAAACGTTCTTCACAGTGCAGGTTTAAGTGGAAGATCCCTAAAATAACCATTCATAAGTGAAACGAACAAGATAAAATGCTTGGAAATGCCTGGAATGTTGCTTTGGCCTACAGAAATAAATCAATGAAATTTCGGAAAAAAGCATTTTTTTTATGAGATTGAGTTTCATATCATGAGATTGAGTTTTCTCCCCACCAGGCATTCAAAAAATTTGGTGTAAAAATAAAAAATACTTTAATATAAAACATATACTCCCAACTCTAAGGCATAGTGGTGGGAATATTATGGTTTGAAGTTGTATGGCCTCTAAAGGTGAGAGGAATTTAGGTTTTATTGACACGGCAATTGCAGCTTTAATATATATTGATGTGTTGCGGCATAACTTATAAAGCAATGCTATGAAATTAGGCTTTGAGAAAACTTTTTCACCTCCAAGAGGATAACGACCAAAAGCATATTGTTGTTGGCACCATATATGGTTACTTTACAATGATTGAAGGCGACTGCTAACTCCGCCGTAATCTCCAGACCTGGATCCAATAGAAAATTTTTGGATGCTACTTAATGTACAAATTCGGAAAAAAAATGTCCCAAGTAAAAAAAATTTAAAATAAACTGTTGTTGAAGCGAGGAATAACATAGATCCAATCGTCACAAAAAAGTTAGTGAAGTCTGTGTTATAACACATCTTGAAAAGCAGTTATTAAAGCTAAAGGACTTCACACTAAGTACTAATTTGTAATATTTAATTAAATGTTTTTTAGTTATAGCATACTAATGGAGTGTACAAATACATATTTACATTATATTTTTTGAATATTTGTCTGTTGAAATATACAAACTGGCTATTTTTACTTTATTTTTGCTTTTACACTATTGTAATACATTAAATTAATGTGCGACATTATGGTTTATTTCTATGTTTTGTTTGATTTCATCATACATTATGAATATGAAGTGTACAAATAATAATTTTACTAACTGTTTATTGTTTATGAGAAACTGATAATTTTAACTCTAAAAAGGTAATTTAAAAAATTTTAAACAGACATATCATAGAGAAAATATCTATATCTGCGTTGTTTTCAAATGTTTTTAGGATTCTGGTGCGTTTCCCTCAAAATCTGCTGAATCCATAATTCTGGTATTTTCTGCATTATAAACCGGGATTAGTTTACTCAGTAAACATAATTTTATCTAAGAAACACTCACAAATTTCTGGT
Organism: Nephila pilipes; assembly: GCA_019974015.1. Classification (NCBI taxonomy): domain Eukaryota; kingdom Metazoa; phylum Arthropoda; class Arachnida; order Araneae; family Nephilidae; genus Nephila; species Nephila pilipes. The sequence continues at coordinate 32,802 of BMAW01108016.1, read as the reverse complement.
ATGGTATAATATTTGTATCAAAATTATGGAAAATTTGAAACGTAAAATTTAAAATTTTGTCAAATTCAAATTTAGAAGTTATATTTATGTTCATTGCTTAGAATTTTCTGTTTATAAGAACTTTACATATTTTTAAAGTTATAAATGCAATAGATTTAAGCAATATGTATTAAAATGTAAGTGTACGATTTTTACAAATATAAATCCAGTTATTGATTATTAACTACTCATTCATAATTATTTATGAATGTGTGAATGTGTTTTTCTGTACACACATAAATAGAAACTTAAGATTACAGATATTCCAATATTGAAATATGACTTCAATTGCTTTTAATTTTAAAAAAATATGAGAATTTAATTTAAACATAGATTAAGCTCATTTCTCCTGGTCGAAAATGCTTTCAACATTGGATTGGCAGTACAAAACGTATAAAAAATTTCTTTACCATGAGCTTAAAAATGAATATACCTAAAATTTTGATTCCTACCAAAATACTAAAATTAACTACTTTCTCTCGGAGTTAATATACTGAGAAGACAAAATAATAAGTATAATTTGTAACACAAAAAATAACACATATACTTTATCTACTTTTTTAACCTAAAGTAGGTCTTACAGCATAATAACCATTTAATTTTACTATCATATAATGGCTGTTTGTAACTAAAGGTTTTAAATATCTTAATAAATGTTGCTTTAGTTTCATTATTTATTATAAAGATAATTGCGGATAAATAAATGACTTTCTCACGGGAAATACTGGAACTTAAATAAAGGAAATTAAATTCTTAATCTTAATTTGAAACTTCAATTCCATTCTTAAGTTTCACCACCAGTAAATAGAAAATAATGTTTCCATTCACTGGAAAATCAGTTAAGGATAATTAAATTTAATAGTACCTATAAATCAATACAAGAGATTTTGAGTTTCTTTGAACAATGACGGTTCAATTTGAAAATTCAGTTCCAAAAAGAAATTAATCAAGTGAATTTAATGACGTTTATAAACAACTATCGCTTTTCAAAGATTAATCATCTCAAAAGAATCACACATGTAAATTATATCATGAAACTAATTAAAAATTTGAAAACTGGATAATTAAAGACCCCATTGTATCCATTTTATTTCCTTTATATCATCGTGAATTAAAACTTACGAGGAAATCGTTTCATTAATAGAATTGAATGGATATGAGAATGTACAAGAAAAAGCAAAAGAGCTCATTAACAAGCGCCTATTGCGCAAGCATATATGCTTACACCGCCTTCGTTTTTATATTTTACCTGATTACACTAATCGATAACAGACTTTGCTATTACTAAACCCATTCCCTTTAAGGTGAACCCATTCAGTGTCTGTACAGAGTCTGATGAATGCTACAAATAATAAAATATTTTAACGATCGCGGACGATCATTCAGTTGTAAGTTCGCTTTTAAGAAAATATTTGCTGCGCTGCAAAATGCGAAATCTTTTTTAAATTGCTTTATACGCTTGCGTAAGTTAAAAATCATACGGTTAAGTAACTGATTATTTTTAACATGAAATAGGGTATATATCAATGGTTATTTTTAGGTATTAATTACTCCAGATTAAATTTCATTTCTTTTATGTAACTAATGTTTTTTTTTCTTTATAAATTATTAACTACGAGTAGAATTAACGGTTTCTAACTATCTAAAATACTTGAATTTCATTATATAACTATCAGGAATAGTTATAGAGTTAAAAAGAAATTTTTGGTTTAATAGAAAAATAAAGACTTGAGGGGATATTAACTTCAGGTATAAATGATGTGTTTTTTAAAGACGAATATACTACTACAAAAATAAAAATGTGCGTGTATCTCGTTCTTTAAAGTTTTTTAATCTATGTTAAATATCGTCTTTAACTTTTTTTTTTCCTGGGATAAAAATGTTTCAAAAGTATTGTTTAATTCTTGAAAAAAAATTCGAAGTTTTAATTTTGTTCAGAAACTGAAGTTTTTGATCAGTTGAATTTTTTACTTTTTCAGTTTTTCCTTAAAAAAAAGGTAGAAATAATTTTAAGTACTTAACCATTCAGTTCCATAAGAGTGGGAAGCAATTTTGCACCGGAAGTTATTTGCACTGAATCCTATTGTTGTAATATATAACGGGCTTTACAAACACATTCAGTGTGGCTGTTGTATAAAAACAAGAGCTCTACCAATACTTCTAAAATACCTCTTTTAATAAATTTCAAGAAAAAATCAATCAATCAATAAGAAAAGAAATTGGCTTTGCTAATTTCATTTTAACATACACTAACGGTTTTATTTCTGTTAAGTTCTCAAAAAAGTAGAATTATTCAAAATGAATATTAATTAGTGTTAGGTAAGCGCTTTTCCAAGCCCCCGATTACTTTCAAGAAAAGAAAATACCTTCTTCAAATTATAAATGGATTTTTATTTTCACAAGCAAAGCATTCTTCAGTATCAAAAAGTTACATATGTTAACAACAAAAAGATTAAATACAAATAATTTTTCTATAAAAAATCAATTATTAAATTTAATATTAAAATTAGAGCAAACAATAAATTATTGAAGTAGATAATAATATTCTTTTCAGATGTTAAACTAAAAGCCCACACAAAAGATAAAGTATTAAATTAAATATTAGCAACGTAAGTATACGTTAAGCAAACTAAAGGTAAATATAATAATCATAATGTATTATAGTGTTAATTATTTGAAACTAACACTATGTATCCTTTATTTTATGCCCACGCATTTTCGTTGACGCCATTTTCTGAAAATGATAACAATTTAACACATATTAATAAAAATTTTAAAAAAATGTCAGCTTCTCAGTTTTAAATGTTGTATAAGCACAACTGATCGATTCAGAATGTTATTTGGAAGTTTCGTTCTTCTCTGTTATTTAATGTTTGTACAGAATCTTTAATTTTTTTACAAGATCCAAAATAAATTTCCGATCTATTCTTCAAATAAAATTAATATTGGTTCTTGAAAAAGTTTTGATTTCTAATTTTTAATTTCTAATTTAATAAGCACCTATTGTTACAAATGAAACTTTGTTTAAATTTAGTCCTGCCTTACAGAAGGAAAAAATAAGTTCAAATTTCTGGCTATTTACCTCCATAAAAGGAGAAAACATGCTTCACGGTAAGTGATTGTTAAATGCTCACAAGACTGTTGAACTGTTCATGTTTAGCAATTTTTCTTTGCTTAAAATACTACGTATTACACTTTTCTAAGCTAATATGATTTACCTGAGCTCTTGCACTTGTTCCATTGGTCGAGTTCTTCTTGGACTCCTGTGGTGACATCAGACCATTAGACTTTCCATTCGAATTCTTCTGAATGTCCCTGGTGAAGAGGACTCTGGCAATCAACCCATACAAAACACAGGACAGCAGCAGTGGGAAAATGTAGAACAAGATGAAATCGGCAAAGAAATAACCCAGGTAATTCTTGCGGGATAGAGCAAAGGTACATGTCTCCCTGTCTTCCAGACCCTTGTATTGCAGAGGTTTGATCTTGGTGAGAAACAGCCAAGGACTGCAATACAGACATGCAAAGATCCAAAGTCCGATTATAATCTTCTTGGCTCTGCTAACTGTACAGACAATCTGAGCTTTCATCGGGTGACATATAGCAATGTACCGTTCTATAGTAAATGCTGTTATTGACAGAGAGGATACATTTATGCCAAGGTACTGGAGGAAGATGAAAATGGCGCATCCAACTCTGCCCCAGATCCATTCGTCGCCAAGAAGGTAATACGCCAAAATCTCGTTCGGAACCGAGGCTATGAGGGTCATGAAATCAGCAATGGACAAGCTGACCAGATAACAGTTGGTTGGAGTGTGCATGCTTCTTGTACGTGTGACCACTATGACAACCATGATGTTGCCTAAGATTCCAACGATCAGAACAATACCTTGGAAAACAGTTCCAACTATCTGATATTTAAGAGAGTAGTAGGATGGATCCTTTGGTCCTCTGGGGTCGGGATAGTCGTACCAGCAAGAGGTGAAGTTAACATCGGAATCATTGGTGGATACCAGACAAGCCAAGTCCAAGTCTGAGTAGGGAGGTGGTATAGTTCCCGACATATTCATCTTATATATCTATTCACAAAAGGGAGTTAAATATCTCCATTTGATATCAGTTATAGTTATTGAGACAAATATGATCTAGTTATGCAGCGTGGAATACAATACGTAGCACTTTCAACTATGAAACTTGAACAATGTTTTTTCTGAAAAAGAAACAAAAAAAAAATGAAACGCTTTCATAATGAATTAACTTTATATACACCACATTAAAAAAAATTAAACATATTTAATAAAAATGTAATGCATAATTAAAGGTAGTTGGCAGGTATAAAGTTTGAAATATCACGTTTAATTTTAATGAGATATTATTTTTCTTTACTTGTAAATATAACTAAAATATCCATCATTGGTTGACAGTCCAGCTTTTATAAGTTTCCTCTGGACTACAATATAAATACTAGAGAATAAGTTTTTACCAAATATATATATATATATTGTTGAGTTTCGTTGTAAGAAAAATATATTTGTGTGTTATCAAACTCTGAAAAAAACATTGCAATTCATTCACAAACAGCAGCCCGAATGAATTTTTAAGATTTCACATTCAAAATAAACATTTCATTTCATTCATAATCAGCAAGTCATTGAAAAATTTATTTCCCAAAATTCAAAATATAAGTAATTCCACTTCTGAGAAGTTCTGATGTTTAAGAAAAAGAAAAAAAAACTGTGTTGTCAGTTTGGAATATATTATATCTCTTTCGGAACACAGTGTAAAATTATTCCACAGAAATAAACAGAAAAGAATTTTAAAAGTTGTTTACGGAAACATTTTGCATAATGAGAAAAATTCAGAATTTAATCAAAACAGAATTTGCTTCGAACAAAAAAAAAAGTCAAACATTTCAGCTATAACAACTAGAATATAAAAAGAAGAGAAAGAATTCAAAGACTAAAACTTTTCTTAGTTAAGATTTCTCCTTTTGGTCTTTGTTTTTTTGCACTCCTGAAATATTAAAGGAGAATTTAAAGTTTGTTGGAAACTTTTTTTTTGTTTTTAAGAGCAAAGTTTTTAAGAGTTGGTAAAAATACCTCTGCTAAAATATGCCATTTTCTTTGAAAATAGGTGACAGTTAAACATATGCTTTACAGGTAGTAAAACGGATTTTTTTTTTATTTGTTTAAGAGCATCATTTTAAATCTGGAGTGATTAAGTAGAAAACTTGGAGTAAAATTAAAAAAATTAAATATATATATAAAAGAACTAAAACAATGAGTGAAAGTAACTCGCAAAATTAATTATGACAAAAATAATATAATGCTTTTACAGTCAAAGAATAACATCGGAATGCAAACCAGTTATAAGAAACCCGAACAATTAACCATTAAAAATATTAACTGAAAAATATGAAGCTTCATATTTAAAATAGAAATTTACAAAAACTTTTACATATCTAAAATAATAAAACGATTCTGATCTATTATAGCTTTAGCTTCGAAACAAACAAAAAGATTCAATCACATTTTGAGTTTTTAACAAGCAAATTTTGAAAAAAAACGGAATAAAAAGTTTTCTTAGCCTTCTGAGAGACCATGTAGAAATGCAGCTTATTAAATTTTCATACGCTTTTTTGTGGTATTTTTAGAATTGATTGGTATCAGTGCTGAAGCAATTTTACTTGTACCTTTCCTCGGGCCCACAATAACTCCATTCAAATAACCCCACTGGTATAATTTTAATTATTGGGGTATATGATGCTTTTTTATTTTTCGAAAATAATGATCAGTCATCAATATTCTGCGCTACTATTTGAAATCCATTTTTGATATTCATTTACCTCTTCATATTTCATGAGTAAAACCTTATACAGAATAATAATAAAAATTTTGCTTCATAGCACAAGTAGATCCTCCCAAAAGGCAGCCTTTTTTTAAAAAAATTAGGACATCCCTAATGTATCACTTGATTTTTTTTTTCGGTTGCTTTTGAAGTCAGTTTCAAAGGGTATCATAGAGTTTTAATTATAATTAAACCTCTAGATATCGTGATAAAATATATTCTGCATATTAATTTATCCTTATGTACATAATGTTGATTCGTTATGTTTCAGAAAGTTAAGTAGTTTGATGTATACCCCGCAGTACCGTAAGCTTTCAATTATTAACCCATGGTATCGTTAAGATTTAATTATTACTGCAAAATAATCGAGATAGAAATTTAATTTTTATTTGTTATTCTTATATAAGATGTACTGACATAGTCAATAACCAGTGTTATATATTTCTCCCAGAATTTCTTCGCTTTTTGAAGGCTATCATTGTAGAAGATTGAAATAATGTGTATCTATTTCAGAGCTTTCAGTATTCAAAATAATACGTAATTGTAAAAATTAATAAGGATTAACGAAATGATGTGTGTGTGTGTGTGTGTGTGTGT